>CM022766.1:4615792-4715792 GCA_012411365.1 Ameiurus melas
TCAAAAACTGGTTTTATTCTCTAACCTGGTAATCTGATATTTACTGAAACTAAAGAGAAATGAACAAAAGAGGTTAATTTATTAGTCTTTTATTTTTTCACAATTTATCTAAAAAGGTAATTACTCACCTCAGTGTCTGTAGTTTGTAATGTTCATCATCCTTAAGAGCAGAGAGCAACTTCACTCCTGAGTCTCCTACATTATTATCAGACAGATCCAGTTCTCTCAGGTGTGAGGGGATTGATCTCAGAGCTGAAGTTAGAGCCGCACAGCCTTCATTTGAGACACCACAACCACGCAACCTGTAGACAGGTTAAAAACCATACAATGACACACTCTTCACTCTCTCAATTGTTGGATATAACATATACCTGAAATAAACACGAGGGAAACACAGTATGAGTAATATGTAATTTTATTGAAAATTCACAGGACTGGTGTGCGTGTAATCCTGTGGCAAGCGGTAGGGAGAAAACGGATGGTACAATGAGGTGCGTCCTGGGCACGTGGGATAGCCAGCCGAGGTGTAATTAGGAGAGTCAGAGCCCAGGTCAGAGAAGGTGACATCATCGTCAGACTGAAAGCTGGAGGGAGGGTCAGGCATCGGGTCTGTCTGTGTAGAGGCGTCAATACACAAATTCACGGAGTTGATTCTGTATCTGAGAGGTGGGGGGAACCCCGCATTTCCATCACCAGAGGAGGTGCGAAAAATGACAAGTAGCACAGCGATGTCAGAAGTGATATGCGCGATCTGATAGCGAGTGTTCAGATCCAAATCCAGCCCCTCCAATAAAGGAAAGAAAGAAAAATGACGGGCACCTAGACACACAGGAGTGGTATTAGCGGATATCGATGAATTGGATTCACACTTTAAGATTAACACACTAGGATTTATTTATTAGTCACTGAGAAATATAAGAGATTTAAGGAAATGCACACACATAGATAACACACACACTCTTACACAGTCAAGGATGGGCAGGAAGACACAAACACACACACACACACACACAGACACTCTCTCTCTCACACACACACACACACACATGCACCCATAGGCCCCAACGCACACACATACGTAAGGAAAGAAAGCAGAACATTATACCTTTATAAAAATAATAAAAGGAGTATTACAACATTATAAGGATAATATAAGGAGTAGTAGGATATGTAGGATATTAGAAGGATAATATAACGATATTATGAAGTAGGGAGTACAGTAAACCACTTGTAAGCAGTATAACCATATATAAAACAGAAATATAGAAGGAAACTATGAACCAGAAATACAGAAAAATGTAAAAGATACTTACTCATAATGCAGGCGGTGAAGAGTCTTTCCTCGCGAGGAAAAGTCAGGAGTAATGAAGGTCTTAATTTTTAAGAGAGAACCATGAGGAGCCATTTATAAGAATACTTGAGTCACATTGCACCTGCGAGATAACAGTCAGAGCCCAGGGCCCCCCAAATTGTTTTGTCTCGTCCCTCTTTCTAACCTAATGGTATTTTAAAATTCTCTTTTCAAAATATACTTAGAAATCTGATAAGCTTTGTTCTAGAACATCATGGTATTCTGATAAGCTTTTCTTAACATCATGGGAAATTTTTATAAGCTTTTTTTAACATCATGGCAATGTAGACGAGCTCTTTTTAAACGTATTGGTATTGATATCATATTCTTTTTCAAACATATTGGTGTAATAATGTATAAATACAGTATACATAAGGGAGCTTGACCTCCAGGTGTCAGATCACTTCTGAGAATTCTCAATGGTGTGGATCTTATGTGGTGGAAATAAATTCTAGACCTTTGCTTTTCCTCACTCACGGCTGGTGTCTTTTTTCTATCTCCAACTGGGTTTGCAGATGTGAGTATTGGCTTCTATGTTGAATTTGAAGTGTCTTTGGGTAATAGGCTAAATTCGGGCCAGCACGATATTAGGTATTATTATATTATATCACTCTCTCGATATTCTCTCGATATTATTAATGATTTAAAATATGATCTTACCTAAGTGTCTCCAGTTTACAGTGAGGATTCTCCAGTACAGCAGAGAGACTCTTCACTCCTGAGTCTCCTATTTTATTAGAGGACAGCTCCAGTTCTCTCAGGTGTGAGGGATTTGATCTCAGAGCTGAAGTCAGAGCAGCACAGCCTTCATCTGAGACACCACAACCACACAACCTGTACAGAGACACAATGACACTCTTCACTCTCTCGATCTCAGGCAGAGGAACAACAGCACTGACTTTCCTCTGGGTGTAAACAGTTTCTCTCATTGTGGACTGAGTAACACACACTAGATCTTTAGAAATGTTTTTAGTAACTTTTCCTCACTTCACACATCTCAACAAAATCTCTTTTTTAATCAGCGTTCACATGAACAGATCTTTCTTGAGAAGATCAGACTATCCGTAATCAGAATATTAGAACATGTTTTACTATTAATGATTTAAAATATGATCTTACCTCAGTGTCTCCAGTTTACAGTGAGGAATCTCCAGTAGAGCAGAGAGACTCTTCACTCCTGAGTCTCCTACATTATTCTCAGACAGAGTCAGGTCTCTCAGGTGTGAGGGGTTTGATCTCAGAGCTGAAGTCAGAGCAGCACAGCCTTCATCTGAGACACGGCACTTATACAACCTGTACAGAGACACAATTACACACTCTTCATACACAGATTTTTATTATGGTTTACTTGCTATGATGATAATGTGCCTTTTATGTTGGACTTTCTTCTCTCTCTTGAGCAATCACAAGATATAATTATCACTGAACAAAACATTAACACGACAAATCACACAAATTATTTCAGCTAAGTGATATGATTAAAGATGACGTGTACAGACACAGCCATCATTTTGTTTTTATCACAGTTAAAATGACTTTGTTTTGCCGTTGCCCTGTGCACTCATCAACCAACTGCAGTTCTGTTCTTCATCTCTCAGATGAGTCCAATCTCCACTCTGACAGCGTGCTCCAGTGTTAACACAAACTGAAATACATTTCATCTCATTATATCCTCTGATTACAGTGTACGAGAGTCAGGGGGAAAAGACACGGTGTGGAGTCTGTTTCAGAGAAGGTAAACACTTTATTGAACTAGTCTGTTAGACGGATACACACCACGCATAAATGCAGCTCAATGCAGCTTCTTAAAGCATTCATAAAACATTCATTCTGAGGAGTATTAACACTCATGTCTTCTCTATACCAGATTATTGCTGATAATTTATTGTTAAATAAAATATTCCTGGATTATAAAGCTAATGGAAAGTAAAAATGTCTGCACATTGGGTTCATCAGGTTCTACGTGTTTAGGATGTGAAATTCACAGTAAATAAAATTTCTACAGAAGAATAACATGAAGACAGAGGGACAGATGTGCTGAGATTTTTGTGCATTTGCGAAAGAATCGCCCAAAAAAGTGCAGAAACATTGAAAGTTTATCTGTTACATATCCTGCTCAATTTAATAAAGATTGTGAGATTAGCAGTCATCAGTTTTACATGTTATTTTATCCTCTCAAAACAAGGTGTAAATTAGCACCATGTGTGTTGTTGGAGCGGTTGCCAGGTCCCCGGATTTAATGAGGAATTGAGCTACTTTTGACTCACAGGCATGATTTCTTTGGCTGTTGATTGTAGTTTGGACATTTTACGTACATTATTTTAATCATATCTGTATATTAAAACATATAGTCGTGAGCTGCACGCGTGATCTCCTCTCATACACACACTTATTGTTCCTATTATCAATTTCAGCTCTGTTACTATTTGAATGTATTTGAGTCAGTGGGTTTCCTCATAGACATTCTTTATTTATCACAAAATGTGGAATAATATGAGTCCATTGTAGGATCTTGGTGAAAAATTTAAAAATCAACAAAAGGATTGTTGCTGTAGCTTGCAATTTTTGTAAGTGCCTTTACCTATCAGTTTTGTTTTTTATTAAAACATCTAATTTGTTTTATTTAACTGTTCACCTTTTCAGTCCTATGGCATTAATTTCTGGCTTTGTTTCCAAACACTATTTTTGAGATAATTTACATTTCACTGCTGCTTTAAACCCTGCAGTTCACACACAGTGCATTTAGTTTGTGTCCCAGGTGCAGTTTGTGTGATTAGTTACAATGTTTTAGTAAATTACGTACATAATTTCAGACATCACGCAGTCGATCAAGTCATGTTATGTGCTGCAATTTCACATATGTACATCTGACCCAAAGACTCATCAGTCAAATCATCAGTGTGCAGTGAAAATAAACAATCTTCCCCCTCAGGACATTGATGATGAACCTAAAACTTCTGCTTCAATCTCACTATTAGATAATGTGTCTTACTGAGGAGCAGGTCATGTGACTCTCGAGAGCTGATCTTACCACAGTGTCTCAGTTTACAGTGAGGATTCTCCAGTAGAGCTGAGAGACTCTTCACCTTGAGTCTCCCACATTATTATAGGACAGATACAGTTCTCTCAGGTGTGAGGGGTTTGATCTCAGAGCTGAAGTCAGAGCAGCACAGTCTTCATCTGAGATCACCACAACCACTCAACCTGTAGACAGACACAATGACACACTCTTCATCAACAGATTTTTATCTTGATTTACTTGCTATGATGAGGTTAAAAAACCATACAATGACACACTCTTCACTCTCTCGATTCTTGGATATAAAATATACATGAAATAAACACGAGGAAACCCAGTATGAGTAATATATAATTTTATTGAAAATTCACAGGACTGGTGGGCCGAACTCTACAGGAATCCTGCAGGATTTACATTTTTCTGCAGGACGTTTGCTGGAATCTGGAATGATGAAATCCTGCAGGACACGTTGACAAACTGTGCAGGATTTTGCTATACGGTTTAGGATGGAGCAGTACAATAGAAACATGCAGGAATTTCCATCACACTCACTGCACAAGGGAAAACTCCTGCAGGATTTTATAATTCTTGAAGGACTGCTGCTCACCTCGTGCAGAAATAAAATAAAGTTCAAAAGTACTTAATCTATCCTGCAGGACAACTTATTTCATTTAAATGAAAAAATATTCTGCAGGTTATGTAGTCAACAAAATTTACTTAAAAATTGTAGATCTGCTCTGAGCGGGAAAAGCACGCTGCTTAAACAGTGGTATCTCAATGGTTAAGACGTTGGTCTACTGATCAAAAGATTGTGAGTTCAAATCCCAGCATTGTGGAGCTGTCACTGTTAGACCTTGAGCTAGGCCCTTAACCCTCAACTGCTCAGGTGTATAAATGAGAGAAATGTCGCTCTGGCAAAATGCCGTAAAAAAGATGTGTAGGAACGCTCATTTTATTACAATAAGACGTGTTTAAGTTGTGAAAGATTCAGTGATTTAACAAATCAGATGAGTAAATGATTCAATGAGTCACAACTCAGAAATATACGCTCACTTTTCACACTTACTGGTGTAATGATGTAATTTACAGAAGGGGCCAGTAAATGAATGCTTTTCAAGAAAATATTAGATTCACTGAGATGACATCACTCTTTGTCATGAAATCTACGTAAAGAAGGTTAGGACGGATGCAAATGCAGATAAGAGTTTGTTTTAGAGAGAGAATTGCAGACAACTCTGAATGACAAGACAATAGCATGATCAAAATAACAGGCAAAGGGTCAGGCGATTGGAAAACAGGCATAAAGTAGGCAAAGCAAGAATTATCAACGAGCAACAAGAAACAAGATCAATGAATATAAAACTAAACGAGGAAACCGGTACAAACACTTGGAAAGACTAAATAAAAAGTCTCTTATATAGTGTGGAGTGTGTGTGAGATTGGCAAAAGGTGTGTGTGAGATTAGAATTCCGGAGAAGGTGTGTGTGTGTGTGAAGTGTAGTCCATGGTGGAAATGTTTGTAGGCCGCAGTGCAGGATGGGAAATGTAGTCAATGGTTTTCTGTGATATGACACTTTGGCACTGCATTACCACAGGTATTCAAATTCACAAATTCAACTGTCACCAACCATCGTGTGTCTGTAGAGGTATAGTCCCACTTTTATTGAATCATTTCTTTAATCGTTATGGTGTACTAAATTACTGTTCTGTTATGTATTTACATACAGCAGTTAGCATAACGTTAGTTCACTTACTATCAAACACGGCTACTTATATATTTACAAAAATGTTTTACATTTCTGACCAAAACATTACCACTGTTCAGTGGCGAGGCCAGAAACTGAACAGAGGGTGGGCCTGGGTAAAACAGGGTGCACGGGTTTGAAAATAAATCTCAAAAGCCAGCAGTTGCTCAAAAGGATTTACATGACTGCAAAAAGTGGCCAAAGTGCTTAAAGTCTCTCACTCAATAGGTTTGTTCATTTGCTACTTGTTTATGTAGCACACACAAACACACACACACACACACAAAGATTTTGAGTGAAAAAAATAATTAAGAAATAATTCCTGTGATTAAAGATGACGTGCACGAGAGTCAAGGGGAAAAGACACGGTGTGGAGTCTGTTTCAGAGAAGATAAACTCTTTATTGAACTATTCTGTTACATGGATACACACCATGCAGAAATGTTACTGAGCAAGGTCACTCAATGCAGCTTCTTAAAGTATTGCTGGCTTTACAGGTAACGAGTCAGGTTTTGTAGACGGATCTCTGTTTATCTCTATGTTTAATGCACATGTATCTAACTGTATGTATATTTATTTATTGCATAAATTATTCTGGAGAGAAATTTTTATCACTTAATGACTAATCTATTTGTTCTGCTTGTTGTACTGTTACAGAAGATTTCAGGTGAAAAACAACACTGTACACAACTGCCGCTTTTAATGAGTTATTGTGACTCTCAGAGAGATGATCTTACCCCAGTGTCTCCACTTTACAGTGAGGATTCTCCAGTCCAGTACAGAGACTCTTCACTCCTGAGTCTCCTAGTGTATCCCCATACAGATCCAGTGTTTTCACAGTCAGATGCAGTTCTCTCAGATTGGAGGTTTCTGAGCTGAGCGCTGAGACCAAAGCTGACCAACTTCTCACTCCAAGTGAATCACATCTGATACTATAAATAAAATAATCCATAATGAACTAACACCAGTGCAAATTATCAAACAAGTCCTCACAGCTCTCACTGAACCTTCTCATTTTCATAAATACTAAAAGTACAAACACCAGTTAGACAATATGCTTAAAGGCTTAAATCACCAGGGCTGTTTCTTCCTACATGCTAGGTACTAAATTAGGCAAATACACACAAAAAGAAGAAGAAACAGACCCAAAACCTGTAAAAAAAATAAATATTAATGAATTAGTTTGTGTCAATTTGTACACTTTATTGCTTCCACTTGTTGATGTAATTAAAATGGATAAGGTTAATAGATAACTACAGCTAACTAGCTAGTATCTAGAGTAGGGTTTACACTCATCCTGTATAATTGTCCTGTATTGAAAAATAAAATTATTGAGTAAATAAAGGATGTGAGTTTCACAAGAAATAGCAGGAAGAGAATGTACATGTTCAGTGTGAGCTTGCATGTCAACGTCATTATTGCCCTGTTTACGGAAATTCAGTCACTCGGTTCTTAAAAACTGTCTTCAACACAAATTCCCAGTGAAACACAAGAGACTGTGGAGGTACAGGTGTGAGACGAGATACAGTCCTGTCCCTGACAATGAATACAACTCAAACTGTACAGTTTACTGTGGAGCAGGTGATGATCATGTCCGAGTGGCAAAAGAGTGAAATCACTTAATTCCTTTTTCCTCAGACTTCCCCTGAAGGGGATATGGCACGTTGCTCTTATTTAATACATTCTTATGTTATGTACTGTTTTTTAGATACCTGACTGAATGGTAAGAGTATTGAATGATAAGAGTAAGATGTACTGAGTTAAACTGAATATCATTAACTGAAAAAAATTGCCATAAAAGAAAGGCTCTTAGACTCACTAGTAACAGGGGAACTCTCAATGCTGAATTAGTAATCAGGTGAACATAATCTGGGAAGTGGGTCATGTGACTGATCATGTGGTGGAGTTTGTAGTTTGTTGTGCTGTTGGGAAATGGAGTTCGGTGCTGGTGTTTGGTTGTGGTGTGGAATTCTCGGAGTTGTTATGAAAGCAGGTGACAATCATTTTCAGGTGCTATTAGGAAATATTTTTGAGCACTGTCAGTGTTAGGACCAAGCTGCCACTGCCACTTGAAGGCACTTGAGCAAGACCCTTAACCCTCTCTGCTCCAGGGACGCCGTATCATGGGTGACCCTGCGCTCTGACCAAAACTTCCTAACAAGCTGAGATATGGTAAGAAAATAATTTCACTGTGCTGTAATGTACATCAATCAATAATATCTTTAAAATTACTGACAGGTGAAGTGAATAACATTGATTATCTCATTATAATGGCAGGTCAAGGCAGTGTGATACTCTGGGCAATGTTCTCCTGAAAAACCTCGGGTCCCGGCATTCATGTGTATGTTATTTTGACACATACCACCTACCTAAATATTGTTGTGAGAAAGCAATCCGACCAGAGTCTGAAATTAACTTTGTCGTCTACCTGTCAGAGTGGTTGTAAATTCTCACGGGTGTGTAAATAGTCAAAGTCTCTTTGTGCTTTCAGCCGCCACCCGTAAAAGCTTATGACCTTAGCGCATTTAAAGTAAAATAATAATAATGAAATACTCTGTTGACAATTCACCCTCATTTGGCGGATGCTAATTTCTTACACTGAATTCGACTAAACAAACCAACGAACAATCCTATATAACAATGGATGACGGGAACGACCGTAACATAAAAAGCGAGGTAAAGTGCCTCAGCGAATGGTTTACTAAAGAGAGAGAAATGACTCAATGAATGAGGATGTTTTGATTTAGTGTTACATAGTGTCATCCATCCATACATGTTCGAGACAGAATATACAGAAGAAGAACTGCACCAGAGAGAAGAAAAACATTAGGAAGAAAACAACTGTAGATCTTTCACAATTACACTGACAAATAACTGAAGTTAGCAACAACACAAACAGTGACCATAATGTTAGCTAGCAATGTTACATGATAATTTACCTTTGCGTTAGTGACCTTACTAGCCATCTCACTAGTAGTTACATGGGTAAATCAAGTAGGGTTAGCCTACTTGCTAACATATTAACAAGTTGTACTATTTCAGTTAATGTACTTTTGTTCTGGCCATGGAGCTTCTCTGCTCTCTGTTTTTTACTAAATACAGACAGAATCTCTGTTCCCTTTCAAAGGGAACTTCGACGTTGCATTTAATATAACAGTATGGGAGTGCCTTGCGCGCGTGAACGGTATATGAAGCTTGTGTGAAATCATGCCTCTACTTATAGGCTTGCCATGATCAGGTGACGTGGCAATTAAGCGCGTCACATGATATGTATAAATATATATATATATATATATATATATATATATATATATATATATATATATATATATATATATATATATATATATATATATATATATATATATATATATATATATATATATATATATATATATATATATGTATATATATGTATATATATATATATATATGTATATATATATATATATATATGGCACCTGTGAACCACGCCGCCAGCCTTATTATCTTCAACGAGACTGCATGTCTGTTGTTTGTGCGAGCAAAGAAATAGAAACGCTTCATTTCTTCTGTATTTCTCAATATCTCTCAACTTTTCTATCCCCTTTCTTAAGAAAAGAAAAGAAAAGAAAAGAGTGAAAGAATGAGAGAGGGAGAATTCAGAAAGTGTGTTACGCCTTGACCCCGTTTCATCACGGGAGGAGACGTACACGCTTTGGGCATGGAAGATGCTACAGCAGCCCTCGAGGGGTCTGACTGTCAGCATTGTGAACGGTTCACTATCAGGCAACTACGTTCTCGGCTTGCTCTCTTCTCACCCGAAGGGAATTGGGTTTCAATTCAATTCAATTCAATTAAATTTTATTTGTATAGCGCTTTTTACAATAGTCATTGTCTCAAAGCAGCTTTACAGAAATAAAAAACAGGTATAAACAGTCAGAAACAGATAAACAGAGACAAACAGGTAGAAAACAAATGGAATTTATCCCAACTGAGCAAGCCACTGAGTGGCGACGGTGGCAAGGAAAAACTCCCTAAGATGTTTTTTGAGGAAGAAACCTTGAGAGGAACCCGACTCAGAAGGGAAACCCATCCTCATCTGGGTAACACAGAATGTGAAGGTAACACAGATAATGTTTCAACCTGGGTTTCAGAGCCCCGCGGATCTGGCCGTTGCCGAGGCAGCCAGCCATCTCAGGTCCTAGGGTTCTCGTATGTATTTGGAAGAGGAGCCAGAGATGAGCATGGCTCTATCTCTTGCTCTGTCTTCCGGGTCCGGCTCTCTGACTGACGTTAGAGCTCACGTTGTGACTCCTCCTTCCCCCACGGAAAGCCAAAACACCCTCGCTGACACCGAGGAGTCGGTAGAGAGTGCCATTGCACCAAAAACCGACTGCAGCTCTCAAGCATATAAAGAGCTGCTTGAGGTGATCACTAGGGCGGGTCAGAAGTTAAATCTGGACTTGCCCAGGGAAGAGGAAGTGGCTCGCAGCAGGCTGGATGAGCGCTTCCTCTCCAGTGGAAAACATAAAGCTCCCTCACAGCGAAGAAAACTCCCCTTTTTTCCAGAAGTGCATGATGAGGTATCACGCTTCTGGAAAAAACCATACACTAGTCGTGTTTATAACCCCGCAAAGTTTGATTACTCAGCCATCATGGGGAGTGAGCAGCACGGTTAAGTGGCAATGCCAAAGGTGGAGGAGGTGCTTGCGAGCCACCTCTCTCCATCAATGGCAGGTAATTTAGGGAGGCCAACTCTACCTTCGAAGCCATGTAAAGCCACTTCGGGGTTGGTGGGCAAGGCCTATGCGGCAGTGGGTCTTGCTTACTGGTGAGGTAATTGGGCCAGAGGCAGTGGCAGAGCTGCGCCGCGCCACAGATTTATCTCTCGGGCGAGCAAACAAACAGCCCATCATATCGACCATTCCAATGGGTTGCCTGGTGGTGACAGAGAGGCACCTATGGCTCAACCTTGCTGAACGCCCCTGTTGAAACTGCCGGCCTGTTTGGCGGCGCAGTCAATGCCATCGCCGACAGGTTTTGCAACACAAAACAGCAGACGGCAGCGTTCAGCCAGTTCCTTCCCCGCCGCGTTGAGTTCGCACGGGCCTCCATTAGTGAAGCCTGGGCCAGAGCTGTTGCGAGGGAGATGCAGAAGACGAGTGTGGTGGCCCGGGAAAAAAGTTGATGAAAGTGCAGAAAGCCAGGGTGACCGCTCGGCCACAGCCATAGGCCTGATCTATGAATGATCATAAAAGCAAAGCAGGAAGGAAGGAACGGTCCTGATGGGCCACAGAGGAAGACATCAGGGAACATGAGGCTGCTAGGGCATCCAGCCCCCAGTGCTACTAAAGGGCCTGCTCTGGCCAACGCCATCCCATGTATTCAGTCTTCTCTGGTCAGCGAGCTGTCACAGGGCAACAGAAATCTGATGCTTTCCCTCCAACCAAATGTGGAAAAGCTACCATCACTGAAAGACTATTTGGCAGCATGGAAACTACTGCCAAATGTGTCCCCATGGGTTCTGTCTACCATAGAAAAGGGTTACCGGGTCCAGTTCAGAGCTCGACCCCCCGGTTCAGAGGTGTGCTCACAGTGGTCAGCACAGATAGAGCCCAATGTTACCGCAGGAAATACGTTCCCTTTTGGACAAAGGGGTCATAGAACATGTACCCCGTTCCCTAAGGGAGGGAGATTTTTACAGCCGTTATTTCCTGGTCCGCAAAAAATATGGGAGCATGCGGCCAATTTTGGATCTGTATCATCTGAACCGTACATACAGACATAGAGGTTCAAGATGCTGACGCTCAAGCTTATTGTGCCACTTATTCAGTCTAAGGACTGGTTTGTGACGATAGATGTGAAAGACGCATACTTCCACATAGGAATATCGCCCAGTCACAGGAAGTTCCTGAGGTTTGCGTTCAGAGAAAACATATACCAATTTCGCGTTCTTCCCTTTGGGCTAGCTTTATCCCCTCGCACCTTCACAAAGTGCATGGATGCTGCTCTGGCTCTCTTGCGACTCCGGGGCATCCGTGTACTAAACTACCTGGATGACTGGTTAATTCTAGCACAATCCAGGGAACAAGCAGTTCAACATCGAGATGTTGTTCTCGCCCACATGAGGTGCTTGGGGCTCAAGTTGAACCTCAAGAAAAGTATGCTTTCTCCAGTGCAGAGGACAACTTTTCTAGGGGTTATATGGGATTCTACTACGATGAGGGTGTTTCTATCCCCAACACATGTACAATCGATCCTATCAACTTTGAGCAAGATAAAGCGAGGTCTGGGCGTTCCCTCCAGCCTTTATGCGAGGCTGTTGGGCCTTATGGCAGCAGCAGCCAACGTCATATCGTTGGGCCTATTGCACATGAGACCGTTTCAGTGGTGGCTGAAAAGTCGGGGGTCTCATCTGAGGATGAAACCTCTGAGAGTAATCAGAGTAACGTGGCGGTGCCTACGTGCTCTGAGTATTTGGAGGTGCCCGCAGTTCCTAGCCTCGGGTCACACTCTAGGGGCGTCCCCTTACCACCAGACGGTAATGACAGATGCGTCCCTCACGGGCTGGGGTGCAGTCTTAAATGGCTGTCCAGCTCACGGTCTTTGGAGCGGCCCTTATCTAAAGTGGCATATAAATCGTCTAGAGATGCGGGCCGTATTCCTAGCACTGAAATTTTTTCTCCCTCAGTTGAGAGGTCACAATGTGCTAGTTGTATCAGACAACACAGCTGTGGTCTCATATTTCAACCACCAGGGAGGGTTACGTTCATGCCCCCTGTTCAGACAGGCACAACTAATCCTTCTCTGGGCAGAGGGAAAGTTCTTATCAGTGAGTGCAATGTACATTCCGGGCAGCCGGAATGTAGGGGCGGACATCCTGTCGAGGCAGGGGCTGAGGCCCGGGGGGTGAAGGCTCCATCCACAAGTGGTGGAGTCCATATGGTGGAGGTTCGGACAAGCGGAAGTGGATGTGTTCACGTCCGAGGAGACAACACACTGCCCGCTGTTGTTCGCCCTCACTCCTCCTTCACCATTGGGGCTGGACGCCATGGTGCACACGTGGCCGAGGTCACGTCTATATGCTTTCCCCCTGATTGCTCTGCGCCCACAAGTTCTAGCAAGAGTTTGCCAAGACCGTCTACGTCTGCTGATAGTAGCACCGTTTTGGCCAGCTCGAATATGGTTCTTGGAGATAATGTCCCTGCTCAACGGCACTCCTTGGGAGATTCCCATCCGCAGGGACCTACTGTCTCAAGCTGGAGGGTTGATCTATCACCCTCAGCCAGAACTATGGAAATGTGGGTCTGGCCCCTGAGGGGCACCAGCTCATAGATTGGGGTCTCACAACTGAGATTGCAGAGACCATGCTAAACGCTAGAGCACCATCCACAAGGAAATTTTATTCGCTCAAGCGGTGACTTTTTGTCTTGTGGTGTGAGGAACGTCAGTTAGACCCAGTGAATTGTGCAATAGCTACAGTCGTGGAGTACCTACAAGAACGTTTCTCAGCAGGGTTGGCTCCTTCTACAATCAGGGTTTACGTGGCCGCCATTTCGGCCAGCCACGCCCCTATTGATGGAGCCTCTGTGGGGCAACATCCTCTAACTTTGAGGTTCATGCGTGGTGTCACACGGCTGAGGCCCATCTGCAGGCCTCGAGTACCTTCCTGGGACCTTTCTGTGGCCTTGGAAGGTCTGTCAGTGTCTCCATTTGAGCCCTTAGAGTCAGCCTCTGAGAAGCTTTTGACTCTAAAAGTAGCTCATCTACTGGCCCTGACATCTCTCAAGCGAGTGGGAGATCTACAAGCTCTCTCTGTTGCCCCCTCCTGCCTTGACTTTGCCCCTGGACTAGCCAAGGCCTTCCTGTATCCTAGGCCGGTTTATATTCCTAAAGTGCCTACATCAGCTGCTCACCCTGTGGTGTTGCAGACCTTCTGCCCTCCACCGTTCCTGACACCGGAACAATAGAGGATGCACCTGCTGTGTCCAGTAAGGGACCTCTGTACTTAAGTCCATCTCTCCAGCCAGTGGCATAAGTCGGAGCAGCTTTGGTGGCAACAGTAAAGCGCATCTCTAATTGGGTAGTGGAAGCTATCTCTACGGCTTACGAGGCACGTGGTCTCGCCACGCCTCTGGGCGTAAGAGCTCATTCCAAAGGGGTATCCTTGCAGGATGTGTGTGCAGCTGCAGGGTGGTCTAAGCCACACACATTCATTCGCTATAACAGCCTGGATATTCATCCCACCCCGGGCTCAAGTGTCTTGCAGTGACCCTCGGGGTTGGGTATTTTTGAACAGGCCGTACCCTCGGTATGACGGAGTGGGTATTCCCGTTCCCATACTGCTAAATGAAACGTCGAAGTTCCCTTTGAAAGGGAACGTCGGGGTTACGCATGTAACCCTGATCCCTGACAAGGGAATGAGACGTTGCATAGCATTGTCATACCAGGATAGGCCTGTGAATTGCATCTTCGCTTCAGATAATAAGGCTGGCGGCGTGGTTCACAGGTGCCATATATATATCATTTAATTGCTTAATTGCCACGTCACCTGATGATGGCAGGCCTATAAGTAGAGGCATGATTTCACACAAGCTTCAGATATGGTCACGTGCGCAAAGGCGCTCCCATACGGTTATGCTAAATGCAACGTCTTGTTCCCTTCTCAGGGAACAGAGTTACATGCGTAACCCCGACGTTTTCTTTATCATCTTCTCCACTGGAAGACCCAGAAACTCACTTTCAAATCTCTTTTATAATCCTCTGATTTGAAGTGCTGCTGCACATGTGTAAATATATATAATATCGGTTTATCACAGTAGAGATTCTCAATAGTTGATTTACGTATGTACTGCATTCTGGGTATTGTAGTGAAAAATGGAAAATGACACCGAAACATGAAATCTGCTCAAATAAATAGAGTAAGTGATACAGTCCTGCACAACAGAATACTACTGTGGAAGTGGGGGTGTGGTTGAGTGTCAGATGCGGACAGAGAGGAGGCGGGGAAACTGGTAGTTAACGCGTGATTATTCTCACCTGTGCCTTGTTACCAGTAGGCTACTTATGTGCGTTTCTCTGTAGTTTTGTATTACAGCAATAAAGATAGTTTTATATACCATGTGTCTGTGTAACTCCACTTCATGTATAACAGAAATGTTTTCAAAAAATTTTGAAAAACATGAAGAAAAAAATCTTCAAACTACAAAGATAAAATTAAAGATTCTAGACGTGAGTGTGATATTGCTAAGGTTTATGTAAATAAAAAACAATATTTCCAAATATCCAACATAAAACTAGCATTACTGTGGTAATAATAAATCATAATTTCAATAAATTATTCCATAACTTAAAGACTTCAGTGTTTTTTTCCTCAAATGAAATCAGTTGCCTTCCACACTTTTAATACCTTCAGCCTTCTATTTGCATTAACTTAACGCTGTATCACCTTAAATTCAAAACATCCCAAATTATATATTTGTCAAATATTCAGCTTTACTTACATTGCTTTTCTGGATGCTGCAATCAGAGGTATCACCTTCAGAAGAACAGTTTCTGTTATCTTATCTGTACTGAAATATTTATTCAGGTCAAATTCTTCCAGATTCTGTGCTGATGTCAGTAACACAAACACCAGGGCAGACCACTGTGAAGAAGAGAATTCACTTTGTTTTCCAGATTTCAGGTAGCAAAGGATTTCCTCCACTAGAGAATTATCACCCAGTTCATTCAGACAGTGGAACAGATTGATGGATTTCTCTGTAGGAAGATCTTCACTGATCTTCTTCTTAATGTACTGAACTGTTTCCTCTATGCTCTGGGAGCTACTTCCTGTCTGTGCTACTAAGGCATGTAAGAGTTTCTGATTGGACTTCAGTGAGAGACCCAGAAGAAAGCGAAGGAAAAGATCCAGATGTCCAGTCTCACTTTGTAAAGTCTGATCTACAGCACTCTCATGCATCTCTGAGATTGTAATTTCTTTCATCCACGATTTAGAGATCTGATAATGATCAAGCACATTTATCTTTTCCATCATGAATGTCAGGTGCACATACAGAGCTGCGAGGTGCTCCTGAATACTCAGATGAACAAAGCTGTACACTTTACTCTGGTGAAGCCCAAACTCCTCTCTGAAGATCTGCGTACACACACCTGAGTACACTGCTGCTTCTCTCACATCAATGCCACACTCTCTCAGGTCTTCCTCATAGAAGATCAGGTTGCATTTCATCAGCTGCTGAAAAGCCAGTTTTCCCAGTTTCAGAAACATTTCTTCATCACTCTCCTGCTTCTTTGAGTATTTTTCTCCTATGATGTTTGTCTGAATGATGAGTAAGTGTGTGTACATTTGAGTTAGAGTCTTGGGGATCTCTCCACTCTCTGCTTCACCCAACATTCTCTCTAGAACAGTGGCTGAAATCCAGCAGAAGACTGGGATGTGGCACATGATGTAGAGACTTCTTAATGACTTCAGGTGTGTGATGATGTTATTGGCCAGGCTCTGATCACTGATTCTCTTCCTGAAGTACTCCTCCTTCTGTGGGTCATTGAACCCTCGTACCTCTGTGACTCGATGGACACACTCAGAGGGGATTTGATCAGCTGCTGCTGGTCGAGAGGTGATCCAGATGAGAGCAGAGGGAAGCAGATTCCCTTTGATCAGGTTTATCAGCAGCACATGCACTGATGCTGATTCAGTTACATCACACACTCTCACTGTGTTCTGGAAATCTAGAGGAAAACGATACTCGTCCAATCCATCAAAAATGAACAGAACTTTTTCCAAACTGGACATTTCTGTTTCTTTTGTTTCCTTAAAATAGACACGAAGGAGCTCCATCAGACTCAGTTTCTGGTCCTTCATCAAATTCAGCACTCTGAAAGGAAGTGGAAATATGAGGTGGATGTCCTGATTTGCTTTCCCTTCAGCCCAGTCCAGAATGAACTTCTGCACAGAGACTGTTTTTCCGATGCCAGCGACCCCCTTCGTCAGCACAGTTCTTATGGGTTTGTCTTGTTCAGATAAGGTCTTAAAGATGTCATTGCATTTGATTGGTGTGTCCTCTTTTGTTGTTCTCCTGGATGCTGCCTCGATCTTTCTCACCTCATGTTCTTTATTCACTTCTCCACTGTCTCCCTCTGTGATGTAGAGCTCTGTGTAGATCTCATTCAGGAGTGTTTGGTTTCCCAGGTTTATTATCACTCCATTCAAACACTCAAACTTCTTCATCAGATTTAATTTGAACATTTTCTGGAATTCATTCACAGCAGCAGATTCTGGGTCGTGCCTGTGAGATGGTGAAGTAGGAACATGTGGTGAGACATGGGGTCCAACTATTATCTATAATCTAATCACTCTGTAGTTAATAACAGCAGAGAGGTTTATAATACTAGTGTATCAGTGTCACAGTCATGTTGTTGGTTTTGATCTTACCCTGTATCTGTGATGATGTTCTTTTCTATTCTGTCTCCTACTCTCTGTGGAACACTGTGAACAAAAAGCTGTAGCTGTTAAAGAAGATAACTTCCATCACTTACACACTATAGTCTAAACTTTTACCTTAATTTTGCTACAATAATTCTTTTTGAGTGCATTAGCATTCAGAAAACACTGTTAATCTGGCCCTGTTTTAATTCTAGGTATTCTTACCTAGAATACTTAAGTATTACTTTTCAATACAGGAGAATCCTGTTTATAAGGGATGGATGGTTGCCAACCCTAGATAGAGTGAATAGTTTACTAAAGTGAAAGAAATTACTCAATGAATGGTGTGTTTTTGAGAATGAAGTGAGTTTGTGTGTTTTTTGAGTTGAGATCATTTCCGGTTCCGGTGACAGGGTACACTGGCACATTTTGCTGCCACTCCTGTTACCTGTTTTCATTTGTAATTTTAAGTCATATTATTTGAAATAACTGAGTTTTTTAAGTTAAATTGTTTTTAGTGCCGTCACAATTGCGATGTGGTGGTGACATTTGATATATTTTGGACTATTGTTTTTATTTCTGTGCTCGACTCTTTCATTCTGGTGTTGATCACAGCAATTTAATACCGTTAATCGTGGGAGACTTTAACATTCATGTGGACTGGATTGACTCTGTGAGAGCTAAGGAATTTCTGTCGCTAATTGATTGTTTTGGCTTCACACAGTTTGTAGCTGACCTGACTCACAACACTCATACCGAGATACCCTGGATCTCGTGATTGCAAACGGCTCGTTTGTATCGCAGTTTTCGTCTGTTGACATTGGACTGTCTGATCATTCAGCTGTCTTCTTTAGTCTGGAACTGTATCATTCAAGTGAGCCTACCATCCGAACAGTAACCTTCCGGAAGTGGTAGTCTATTGATCAGACAGTTTTCTCCAGAACTGTTGTTTCTACCTTAAGTGATCTTCATCCCTCATTGCTGGAGGAGAAAGTTCTATGGTTAAATTTTGCTCTTGCTGCTTATCTTGACTCTTTCGTACGATCATATGGACGGTCACTCTGCTCCCTGGTATAATGACAATCTGAAAATCTGGTTTATTAATAGTTTATACCCCAAATTGCAGACTGCGCTCCTTACAGTGCAATTTGTTAACTGTTCTGTCTATGCTCCTTCACTTTGTAACTCTCTTCCTCCTGAACTCAGGGAAGCTCAGACTTTTGGCATTTTTAAAGCTCAACTTAAGACACACTTTTTTATACTTACATTTGACTGCTGATGTCTTTTATTATTATTATTATTATTATTATTATTATTATTATTATTATTATTATTATTATTATTATTATTATATTGTTGTTCTTATTAACCTTTATGTTTTATTTTTCTGTGTACTGCTTATTTTGTGTACAGCACTTTGAGAAGCTGCTTTTAAAGGCACTTTATAATAAAATAAAATAAAGTTTATTATTATTATTATTATATTATTATTATTATTATTATTATTACTGTTACACAGTGGCATCCAACATGTTCGAGACAGAATTACAGAAGAAGAACTGCACCAGTGAGAAGAGCAACAGGAGGCAGAGAGCAACTGTAGATCTTTCACAATTACACTGAGACAAATAACTGAAGTTAACAACACACAAGTAGCTACCATAATGTTAGTTACCAGCATTGCATGATTATTTACCTTTGCATTATTTAATTTTTTTTATTGGAATTTCCCTTTAACTGTGATTTTAACAGTGACATTAACAGTGAGGAGATGTTACCTTTGTAGAAGTGAGGAGTCTCCATCTTTAAACATCAGAGGAGGAGACATAGACTTATCACTCTTCATGGAGATACAGCTGGGTGCTGGTGATTCTGATCTCTCTCCCTGGAGTTTACTGAAAAACATTATAGACAGTCCTTTAGTCATTTATATACACTCTATACAGTTTTTATCTAACTTGTTAATATAATGAGAACTTAATTTTACTCACAATGAACTGAATCAAACATTATTTCATATTAAGTGGTCACTGTTAGCTTTTCATTAAAAGTAAAACTTTGGTTAAGTTATTCCTTTCATATGTACTCAGTAAATAATTTAGGTAAGGGATAATCCATGGCTAGGTGTGCATTACATCATTTTAATGCATGCTGTGGAGGCAAAGAACCACCTGACACGAAGTGGAGTGCATTGAAATCGTGTAGTACACTCCTAGTTCTGGATTTTCCTGCTTATACCATCTCTCTCTCTCTCTCTCTCTCTCTCTCTCTCTCTCTCACACACACACACACACACACACATACACACACACAGACACACACACACACAAACACATACACACACACACACAAACATCCCAAGGCTGTAGTAGATAAGTTTTCCTGTTCGGTGTGATGTTTAATGTCCCCAACAACCGCTTTAGTCCCATTTAGCCACTTTTTTTAATCAGTTAACAAAGGTCACATGTTACATATACTTACAAACATCAACAATATAATACATTTTTTTGTACACTGGGGGAGAAATAAGATTTATCATATAAACATTGTTTCTTTGACATTCCAAGAGACCAAACAACAAATGGTTCCATAACAAAACAAACTCATCAACAGTCTTCACAACAAATTCACAAACATTTTGCAAAAAAGGCCTAACAAATGGGCAATGCCAAGACAAATGAACCACAGTTTAAGGACAACTGTTACAAAAGGAGCAACTTAGTATCATCAGTAAGCATCAGTATCATCTTTACAGTTTTACAAAATAATGTTTCACATACAAACAATATTGTCTGTAAAACAATTCCAATATGAATATACATAATATCTCTGAAATAAAACTCTTATGGATCTGTTATGGGAGTGAAAGGAGAAAAATATTTTACCAACAGAAGTACTATTATATACTACTTATAATTTATAACTTATTAAATAAGTTATATAAGGCTGGGACTATTGTTGAATCTGACGTTTACACAACATACACATTTCAAGAGATATTTCATTAAAAAATGTTGCATAGTCCCCTGGTGTTTCAGGGATATTGTAATGGGCCAAAACTCAACATAAGTGAGAAAAAATCCATTTAAATAAATAACCAATCCACCAATATAATGCCGGTCATGTAAAGTGAACACAGACGAATGCAATTGCAGTCAAAGCTTCTAATGAGAGGCAGGCAGGCAAATCCAAAACAATAGACAAAGGCAGAATTCAAAAACAGGCATGGATCAGGTGATGTACATACAAAAAACAACTGGACTGAGCAAAGGTCAAAACAAGAAAATCAGAACAGGATCAAAAACCGGGAAACATACACAATAAACAAAGGCTTGGTACTGTATGTCTGTCACATAAACACAGGACATTACTGCACACCGTACAAAGTTCCACAAAGGTTTAAATACTCAAACTAATCAAAGGGGGAAACAGAAACAGCTGTGGACAATGATGACACATGAGGGACACAACCAATCACAATACATGGGTGGAGAAAGGACAGAAACAAAACAAAAAACACACCGTGGTAACGTAAACAAAGCTAAAGTAAAAAATAGCAGTTATTTTTTGTCAGCTATTATTATGGGTCATTAGATCTAGAATTTTACCTGCTCTAAATCACACACAGAGATAAAGTAGTTCGATAAGATTATAATTATTTGAATGAATTATAATAAACCGTTATTAGAGAGAGAGAGAGAGAGAGAGAGAGAGAGAGAGAGATCGTATGTGAGTGAATGACCTGTTTAGGACATGATTACAATAGCTTTCTCACTCTGTATGCAACTGTAACTGTATGTAACTATGGTTGCAATTGTTTATAGACAGCGCATTCATTTAGAACGGTGATTAAACTGACTGGAACTATCTGTGCATTCAACGTAGGGGTGGGCGATCCTCCCAAAAAATCATATCACGATCTTTACAACACACAATCATGATCCACAATCTGAATTGCGATCTTCTTCCCAATTTTGAAATGTATTATGGAGAATATCCAGACCGGAACAAGCCTATGGACTTATCTATTTGCACAATTATAACACAATATTGCATTAATCTTTATTTTTATTTTGAAAGTTCAACTTTAACTTTTATTGAGTTAAACTTCATTTTAAATATTAACATTATAATCAGTCAATAGACAACACAGCCATTATGTTTAGAAATGTTTAGAAAACTAAACATTCAGTTTCAACTTCAAGTTGTAATCGTTAAACCTTTTTTGCCGTGCTTTATTTGTGCAGCAATTGGGATTCGCTATATGTATGGGGAATGAGAAAAATATTTGCGACTTGGAAGATCATACCGTGCATCTTTTATCGTATTTTTTCGACTGCTCTAACGCATCAGTCAGTGCTAACTGTTTATGTTTCGGGATCAGTGGGGTTTTTGTACCGGCCTGAGTGAAACACTCGTGGCATGTTCTTTCAGATGCTTTCTCTTAAGGTGGTTGAAAAGATTTGTCATATTACGGAAGTGCTGACCGATTGCCTGACCAAGTTTACATATAACTTTGGTTTGAGAAATCTCTGTCTGTGCATAGCCAAACCATTGCCAAATTACTGACGTAGAGTCTTTTTTTTCACACCAACTCCTCATTTGCCTGCTGCTAGCTCATGTTGAATTGTTTTTAAAATATGTCTCGCATGAAAGACACATGATAGAGACACGTGATATTATTTAGGCAATCAGCACAGCCATCTAGTAGGCAATCATTCTATTGTAGTTTTAACATCATTATGAGGACATAAAAGGTCACAATCTCTACAATTTGCTTGAAAAGTAGATTGTGGACATCTTCAAGATTGATCACGAAACAAAATCGTCAGATTGCCCACCCCTAATTCAATAATTTGAATGCCACCTTCCAGGCAATCAGAATTGAGTGTTCAGACAGACCATGGTATAAATATGAATATTTAATGACTAGAATACAATGACTTGGTAGGTTACCGTTTTTTTTCTGAAGGTGGGGAAACATCATCTGTGTCCAGATCAGGAGGGTCCATCTATGAAAATTAGTAAAGTTTGCACAAACACACAGTTGAGTCCTGAAGAGTCTGATCTCTTCTGCTGGAGTGGAACACTCTCCTAAAAATCACACAAACAAATGTACAGTTAAACTTCACAACAAGTTTCCCTTTTTGTATAATTTTTTAATACTGGTGAGCCTAAAAACCTTTTTGACAGGTGCATTAAAATCACAAGCTCCCCATTTATATATCTGAACTGTCTGGTTATGTTACGGTGCAGACGGTATGTGCACATACTATACAGTCCATACATACAGTCCATACATACAGTTACAATTATTGGCACCCTTTTGTTCAATACTTGTGCTACCTCCCTTTGCTAAGATAACAGCTCTGAGTCTTCTCCTATAATTCCTGATGAGGTTGGAGAATACATGGAAAGGGATCTGAGACCGTTCCTCCATACAGAATCACTCCAGATCCTTCAAATTTTAAGGTCCATGCTGGTGAACTCTCCTCTTCAGTTCACCCCACAAGTTTTCTATGGCTTTCAAGTCAGGAGCTTCAAATGGCCATGTCAGGACCTTGATTTTGTGGTCATTAACCATTTTTGTGTAGATTTTGCTGCATGTTTTGGATCATTGTCTTGCTGGAAGATCCAACCACAGCTCATTTTAATCTTTCTGGCAGAGGCAGTCAGGTTTTCATTTAATATCTGTTGATATTTGATAAAGTCCATGATGCCATGTATCCTAACAAAATGTCCAGGTCCTCTGGCAGAAAAACAGCCCCAAAACATTAAAGAGCCACCAACATATTTAACCGTGGACATGAGGTACTTTTCCATATGGCTACCTCTTTGCGTGCACCAAAACCACCTCTGGTGTTTATTACCAAAAAGCTCTATTTTGGTTTCATCTGACCATAGAGCCTGATCCCATTTGAAGTTCCATTAGTGGCTGGCAAACTGGAGACTCTTGATTTTGTTTTTGGATGACAGCAGAGGCATTTTTTCTTCAAACCATTCCAAACATCTTGTGTGATGTAGGTGACTTCTGCAAAAATGCTCAAAACTTTGCAAATTGCACCGCAAATTTTGAGAAAAAAAACCACAGCAAAATAATTTTGGCTGCAACAGTCACAAAAAATATTCCGCAAAATCCTGTATAGACTGGTAGATATAGAGTCCATAACTCCAAACATAATGGGTCAAATTGAAAAACAATGAAATTCTGTTGTATGTGATCCAATATTTAAGAAATTACATAAAACTATTTTTTGTAAGTTTGTAATTAAAAAAAAAAATAATAATAATAAATAATATAATTCTTTTTTATTTTACACATGGGGGGTTACACATGACACATACTAAACACGCAATTAATTATCCAGATACAGAACAAAGCTAACAACAACTGTCCAATTTTACATGATTTGGCATTATAAAACTTAGCCCATTCCAGGATGAGTACGTCCAAAAAATAAGAACAGCAGCCTGATGAGAAAATTATGATTCAAACCAACCTTTCAAAATTGACTTCTTGCAGCTATCGATAAGCACATGATTTCTCAGATAGTCTTTACTTAGTCTTTCCAATGTTAACTACAGTTAAGTTCAGAGAATCAACTCTGTGATGGGTATTCTGTGTTCTCTTTTTTGGATTACTCTTTTTGTCACGATTGGAGGAGGAGACAGAGGAAAGTGCATATTATAAGTTTGTTGTAAAACAAAACACAGAAAGACACTATGACCTTGTGGCAAGACACTAAGACTAAGACTAAAGAATGTTTAAGGGAGGGAATGTTTTCTGGTGCACCGATAGTAATGCCATTTGTGCCGGGGGGTGTGGGGGGGTGGTTATGCCATGTGATATCAGAGAAGGAAATCTGGACTGCAGTTCCCAGTAGTCATGTCATGTTAATGAGTGCCTATGTGTATATAGACACAGTTTGCACTGCACACCTTGTCTTATGTTTGTCCTTTGCCGTTGCCTCTGTTGCTGTGTTTAAGGTCTTTGATTTTTGTTTATTCTTAGTCTTAGTGTTTTACCACAAGGTCATGGTGTCTTTCTGTCACTAAACTTCCTGTACAGAACCTATGGGGATGTTACAGCTCATGCGCATTCAAAAATAACCGAATCACTCTTGTGAGCTAAAATTCTTACCACTACACAATTACTATTATAAGTTATTTACAAAATCAAGTATACTTTCAACCAATTACCCGGGTACAGAGTAAAGTACCACATGGAACCAGAGAGTGAGGAAAAGCAAGGTCCAAGTTTTATTGTTCCACCACATGAGATCCACACAGTTTGAGATGTGCCAAAATGCGATCTAAAAAACCAGAGCTGAAGCTCGTCTATTTATACAGTTTTCTTAGGGTCAGGATGACCCAGACACCAATATGTTTAGAGTTGGCTGTCCCGGAACACCATTGCGTACATTGATTGGCACTGTTGAACGACCCTTATCTTTTAGGTGCAGTTCTGGCTATATTTTGTCTTATTTCACTCTTTAAAAATAACCTGACCTTGTCTGTGTCACTTCCTGATTCCTATATAGTAGTTTACAGGTAAGATCACACCTGCACCTCACGCGGTGCAGATTTCCTACAGCTGATTTTACAATATATCATCATTCTTCTTATATAAAGTTGTTTATAATAAAGAAATCACTCACCTTTAGCCTAAAGTCCTCGTTGTGTGACATTAATATCACAGTTTCTGCCTTAAAGTTTTGAGCCGATCTTTTGGTGAACGGTGGGAGCAGACTCGTATATACAAAGCTGTAATATAACACACTAATTTATATGAATTAATAAGATTCAATAATTTAAGAAATCTTATTTTAATCTTCAGAATTTAGTTCATGTGTTCATGTTAATTAGAGTAATGTGTTTTCTGTTTATGAGACCAGTTACTGTGAAATAACTTGTTGAAATGGAGAGAATACAGTTTTGGAGAGTTTTTATTTGCATTTCCTTCAGAATTGTGGAATTATTTATTATTAATTTAAAAGAAGGCATAAAAAGCAGAACTATCGGTATCGGCCGATATCACTCTGAATAATCGGTTATCGTTATCGGCTTAGAAATTTAGTATCGGTGTATCTCATTTATATATATATAAAATGAGACACCACATTGTTGCAAAGAGACTGTAATAGAACTAAACTAATAAACATGTCACTGTAACTCCTTACATTATACATTAGACATTATATCAGTACAATAACATGCAATAATATTTAGTGTAAACAAAGTTTATTTTTAGTGTCAAGCTCTTTTTTTTTGTGCGGGACTGCGGGTAGGCTAATATTACCAAGAAATACATAGCACATTATTCATCATTGTGCAACACGAACACCACATGCCAAGAACTTACATTGGTAGACTTAGTAAAAAAGGAGTGAATGGTTTATTGCTGCGTTTTGAGCTCATCGTGACCTCTGAGCACGCAATGCAGGTTTCAGCATGGGCCTATCACATGATGAGAGTGACCAGTTGTCATGTAAAGACTTATAGACACGTACACTTATAGAAATCAAAGATACACAAATTGGCCAGTGAAAAAGTGCGGGGGACGAATTTACATTTGATTAAAAGTAAATCCGGCAAATCAGGTTTATTGTCAAAGTTGACAGACTTTCAGCTGTTTGAAATGAACAAATCAAAGAAAAGCAATTGAAATAGACAACACAACAAATGCTTCAAGTGGTTTCCCCAAATACAACTGAAAATAACGTATAATTTTAAAATTTAACATACAAGGACTACTGACTGGAGTCTCACAAGAATAAACTAATGTAATAAACAAGTCATAGCAAAATGTTCAGTCATTTCTTCTAAAACATTATTAGTTATGTAATTAATGTTAACTGAAAAAACCCAGATTATTATTATTTTAGGAAAGTTACAGTTAATTTTCATATTGTGTAAAACAAAAATATATTTTTTTCTTCAAACAGTTTCTTCAGTCATTCAAACTTAATTTTTATTTTATTTTATTTGTCTTTCAATACAAAAGTAGATAGAGATCTTGTATTTGTATATTGTAAATGTAATTAAAATGTAGATTTTTAATTTTATATGAAAATATGTCAAATGAACAATGTTTAAACTGAACTATGAACATCACATCCTACAGGCAGTTACAGCGCACGATTTTGGCTCATGCTATGCTCTGGTAAAATGAATAGTTTTACTGATTATTCAGTGAGTGTCATACATTGAGTGAGTCACTACATTTGTGGATGATAGACCACATGATAGCTCTTTGATGATAAAGCCCTTTTTACATTTGAGCCCCTGCTCCTGAGGAACTCTGCACATCCCTGGTCTGCAGGTACCCCAGTCGGTAGGATGAGGGTTAAATTCTAGTACTTCTAGTACTAACACATCTAGTACTTACGCAAACATTGATCACATTTGGAATAAAAAAGAAACTATAGGCTAATGCAGCCAGGCCGGAATTATGAGAAACAGAAATGATTAATTAATAGTTTAGCTGGGTCTTCAGGCTAGGCAGTCTGTTAGTTCACCTCCTGATCTGACTCGTTCTTTATTTTGTCATATTTTGTCACGTTTTTTTCTCCATAAAAAAAAAAATGAGTTCACCTCTTGAGTAGGTCTGCACAATTATGGCCAAAATGATATTCACGATTATTTTGATCAGTATTGAGCTTTACCAAGCTCTCATTTCCCACTTATGTTTCAGGTTTCCTGTGATTGGCCTTGTTTTGAATTGTGCACAGCACATTTGAACCAGTTTATCTGCAAAGACTTTTCCTGTTTGGCGCGATGATGTGTTGTGTTGTGTGTGATGTGATGTGTGAGTACGCTCTCAATTAGTCAAAAAACAGTCTACAATGTACACATGAAAAAAGATTCCACTACTGACCTGCCTAAAATAGATGAGAGAGGGAAGCAAAAAGATATAGATTGTGTAAAAAGATACACAACAGAAAGGTGTTTGTACTCGAGTACACTCATTCCCAGTCGAGTCTCCTCAAAAAGGTCCACTCTAAAATTATTGAGTTCTGAAATCCAGCACTGGGTACAATGTGGACCGACTCAGTCTGGAGTAAGGTTGAGTTATGATGTTGACTCAGCATGTTGGGGTGATTTTTTTTTCTTTTCTTTACAAAAACACCCCAGTGGAACAATATATTTGGTTGTTACATACATTTTTGTTGAAATGTTTTGCTATTAATTCCTGTTAAATACTCATTAAACGCCTCAGATGCCAATCCTGTCAGGTGAGAAATCCACCAATGTCTTGAAATTGTTCCTGTCCATTTTAGCGCTCTCTTCCACTGACTGGGTTCAGCTTGTGTTCATGTGCTTTTTCACCTGCTGTTCCTAATAATCCCTCAGGTTTTTTATGGGATTCAGGTCTGGGTAATTTTATCCAGGGGTCAGAGGTCGTTACACACTCAGTGTAGAATCGTTTTGCAGTCGGATTCACTGTGCATGATGAACACACACTTCTCACGTCTCTGAGTCTGTTTAATGTGTTCTAATTAAATGAGTGATGTGTTTATAAATTTGTTCTCTATTCCCCAACAGTGAAATGCAGGAACACCGGAGTCTTCATCACACACACAGATGTTCATCTAAACCTGAATGTAAAAGAAAAAAATGTGAATTAATAACCACAAAATGGACTGTGGTACTTCATGATCAACATGTAATCATCTCTGCTCCAAGAGAAACATCATCATCTCCTGTTTATAATTAATCATTCTACATTTCTTCATTCTTACTAACATCTCTGTTATAACATTTAGTGAGAACAAATGAGAACTTCCACAATTTCTAACAGGAAAATGAGCAGATATTTACACATGACATCACTGCTCTTATCCAATCACAGGCTTTGGAGATTTTTAAATAATGAACAGTACTGTGTCATTTAGCTCTTGTTCTACATTTATATTTAAGGGCAGACTTTAAGAAGAAGATGAGGTGAATGTTACAGGAAATACAGAAGACACGGTGTGGAGGTAGGGTGCTGGAAGAAGTGTCAGAGTGAGTAAAGTGGCTGCTTAAATCAAATATCTGTGGCATAAAATATAATCATTTTAATGAGCTTTAATGAGAGTTGAGAAGAAAGTGTGCTGTTTATCAGAAACAGGGAAAAGCAGAGATCATCTTCTTCAGACAAAAGCAGCAGTATGAAGTCAGAGATAGCAGGCTGTCACAAGGAGACCAGGTGTTCATTTACAATCACTCTCATGCACTCGGATAATCTGATATTTATTGGAACTAAAGAGAAATGTACACACTAATGATAATCAGTTCATTTATTAGTCTTAAATTTTTTCACAATTTATCTAAAAAGGTCATGACTCACCTCAGTGTCTGTAGTTTGTAATGTTCATCATCCTTAAGAGCAGAGAGCAGCTTCTTTCCTGAGTTTCCTACATTATTATCAGAGAGATGCAGTTGTCTCAGGTGTGAGGGGTTTGATCTCAGAGCTGAAGTCAGAGCAGCACAGCCTTCATCTGAGACACCACAATCACGCAACCTGTACAGAGACACAATGACACACTTCACTCTCTCAATTTCAGTCAGAGGAACAACAGCACTGACTTTCCTCTGGTTGTAGACAGTTTCTCTCATTGTGGACTGAGTAACACACACTAGATCTTTAGAAAGGTTTTAGTAAATTTTCTTCGCTTCACACATCTCAACAAAATCTCTTTTTAATATACGTTCATGAACAGATCTTTCTTGAGAAGGTCAGACTGTCCGTAATTGAAGATTAGAACATGTTTTATCTTTAATGATTTAAAATATGATCTTACCTCAGTATCTCCAGTTTACAGTGAGGATTCTCCAGTACAGCAGAGAGACACTTCACTCCTGAGTCTCCTACATTGTTAAAGGACAGATTCAGTTCTCTCAGGTGTGAGGGGTTTGATCTCAGAGCTGAAGTCAGAGCAGCACAGCCTTCATCTGAGACACCACACTTATACAACCTGTAGAGACACAATGACACACTCTTCATCAACAGATTTTTATCTTGGTTTAAGAATTTCTTTAAAGATGATGTATTTGTAAAATGACTTTATTATTCAGAATGACCAGAGGATTTAATATCACCTGTTTATTATAATTAACAGTATATTTAAATGATCATACTGAGTGTTATATTAAGTTTCTCTCATATAATATTTCTCTATGCATTTAGAGATTATTAGGTTACTTAGATTAAGGTCAATAATTAGATTATTGCTGTCCATGTGAACGTAGTGTCTGAGTAAGATAATGTGATTAAGGTGTTTACATGAGTTGCTTTTAGAATACTCCTGTCATGTTCCCGTTTTACATGTTCTAGATCATAATTAGATTAACAGGCTGCGTCATTACGTCACCGCGCCACGCCATCTGACGTCCCTCCAGAATTTCACGTATCAACATACAGTTCGTCTTCGTTATGGTACCGTATACAGTTTTAGATGTTTTTATTTTTTTTTTTAATTACGAACACTTTAAGTGCAGTTTATTATTTGTCATGCTGTACATGCTAATAGACAACTGCTTGAAGCTGTGGGTGTGTCCCAAATCGCATAGTTATCGGCTATATAGTAGCAGAGATAGATGTATTTTTCTCCACTACAGGCCTTTAGTATGAAAGTATGCGGTTTGGGACACAGCCAAACTCTCTTGTTCACTGTGAAATGCTGAGAACTGCTATGTGTGATCATGTCCTGTCGCAAAATGCGGTGAAAACTCTCACACGATGTTTATAATGTTATTAAGGTGTTTACATGTCTGTAATACATGTCCATAATGCGACTAAAAGAGGAGTACTCCACCTGTTTAATTTGATTAGAGCTTAATTCAAGTATGACCTTAATTAGATTAAGTTAAGTAAAAATTGCTGCTTACATGGTAGTTTCTTAATCAAAGTATGGTCTTAATCGGATTAAGAGTGGATTATTGTTGTCCATGTAAACACAGCTACAGTCATGAAATAAAAGATACAATAGATAAATTATAAAAGTATAATACATTAATTCTGAAGAGGAATAACACTCATGTCTTTTCAAAACCAGATTGAACCTAAAACTTCTGCTTCAGTCTCACTATTAGAGAATGTGTCTTACTGAGGAGCAGGTCATGTGACTCTCAGAGAGATGATCTTACCTCAGTGTCTCCAGTTTACAGTGAGGATTCTCCAGTACAGCAGAGAGACTCTTCACTCCTGAGTTTCCTACATTATTATCAGACAGATTCAGTTCTCTCAGGTGTGAGGGGTTTGATCTCAGAACTGAAGTCAGAGCAGCACAGCCTTCATCTGAGATATCACACTTATACAACCTGTACAGAGACACAATGACACACTCTTCATCAACAGATTTTTATCTTGGATTACTTGCTATGATGATGATGATGTCTCTGTCATGTTGGACTTTCTGATCTCTCTTGGCCAATCAAAAGATATAATTATCACTGAACAAAACAATATCACTGGTCAGTGGCGCCCTTAAAGTACTTAATCCCAAGTACTTAATCTATCCTGCAGCATAACGTCTTATTTCATTTAAATGAAAAAATATTCTGCAGGTTATGTAGTCAAAAAAATTAATTAAATGGTAGATCTGCTCTGAGCGGGAAAAACACGCTGCTTAAGCAAGTGGCTCAATGGTTAAGATGAAATCACTCAATCTGTTTTAGATAAGTATTCTTTTAAATGTATTAGGAAAACCATTATAACTGTCAGATTATTATTTGGTTGTGGTGATATTTAAAATGATTTTATTCAACGGATGATTTTAACAGAATAAATAGTCAGAATGGACCACTGCCCCATAAGATTATTATTAAATAAATTCATTCAGAAAGTCTTCAGATTTTGAGGGAAAAAAGGAAACCAGGCCTACTCTAATTCCTGTGATTAAAGATGACGTGTACAGACACAGCCATCATTTTGATTTTTATCACACTGCCCCATGCACTCTTCAACCAACTGCAGTTCTGTTCTTTATCTCTCAGATGAGTCCAATCTCCACTCTGACAGCGTGCTCCAGTGTTAACACAAACTGAAACACATTTCATCTTATTATATCCTCTGATTACAGTGTACGAGAGTCAGGGGGAAAAGACACGGTGTGGAGTCTGTTTCAGTGAAGATAAACTCTTTATTGAACTAGTCTGTTAGACGGATACACACCACGCATAAATGTTTTAGTTTTTATTAAATATTCTAATTTGTTTTATTTAACTGTCCACCTTTTCAGTCCTATGGCATTAACTTCTGATTTTAGTTTCCAAACACTATATTTGAGATAATTTCCACTTCACTGCTGCTTTTAAACCCTGCAGTTCACCCACAGTGCATTTAGTTTGTGTCCCAGGTGCAGTTTGTGTGATTAGTTACAATGTTTTAGTAAATTTCACAGTAATTTCAGACACATTGCAGTCACATCAAGTCACGTTTGGTGCTGCAGTTTCTCACATACGTACATCTGACCCAAAGACTCTGTGACAAATCATCAGTGTGCAGTGAAAAGAAACAATCTTCCTCCTCAGTACATTGATGATGAACCTAAAACTTCTTGTTCAGTCTCACTATTAGAGGATGTGTCTTACTGAGGAGCAGGTCATGTGACTCTCAGAGAGATGATCTTACCTCAGTATCTCCAGTTTACAGTGAGGATTCTCCAGTACAGCAGAGAGATTCTTCACTCCTAAGTCTCCTACATTATTATTCCAGGACAGATTCAGTTGTCTCAGGTGTGAGGGGTATGATTTCAGAGCTGAATTCAGAGAAGCACAGCCTTCATCTGATACACCACAACACTCCAACCTGTAGAGACACAATGATACACTCTTCACTCTCTCGATCTCAGGCAGAGGAACAACAGCACTGACTTTCCTCTGGTTGTAGACAGTTTCTCTCATTGTGGACTGAGTAACACACACTAGATCTGTAGAAACGTTTTAGTAACTTTTTCCTGCTTCTCAAATCTAAATAAATAAATAAATAAATTTGAATCAGCGTTCACATGAACAGATCTTTCTTGAGAAGGTCAGACTGTCCATAACCAGAAGATTAGAACATGTTTAATTATTAATTATTTAAAATATGATCTTACCTCAGTATCTCCAGTTTACAGTGAGGATTCTCCAGTACAGCAGAGAGACTCTTCACTCCTAAGTCTCCTATTTTATTATAGGACAGATCCAGTTGTCTCAGATGTGAAGGGTTTGATCTCAGAGCTGAAGTCAGAGCAGCACAACCTTCATCTGAGACACCACACTTACACAAACTGTAGAGAGACACAATGGCACACTTCACTCTCTCAATCTCAGTCAGAGGAACAACAGCACTGACTTTCCTCTGGTTGTAGACAGTTCTCTCATTGTGGACTGAGTAACACACACTAGATCTTTAGAAATGTTTTTAGTAAATTTTCCTCGCTTCACACATCTCAACAAAATCTCTTTTTTTAATCTGCGTTCACATGAACAGATCTTTCTTGAGAAGATCAGACTGTCTGTAATCAGAAGATTAGAACATGTTTTATTATTAATGAGTTAAAATATGATCTTACCTCACTATCTCCAGTTTACAGTGAGGATTCTCCACTACAGCAGAGAGACACTCCACTCCTGAGTCTCCTACATTATTACAGGACAGATTCAGTTGTCTCAGGTGTGAGGGGTTTGATCTCAGAGCTGAAGTCAGAGCAGCACAGCCTTCATCTGAGACACCACAACACTCCAACCTGTAGAGACACAATGACACACTCTTCATCAGCAGACTTTTATCTTTGTTTAAGAATCACTTTAAAGATGATGTGTTTGTAAAATGATTTTATTATTCAGAATGACCAGAGGATTTAATATCACCTGTTTATTATAATTAACAGTGTAATTAAAATGATCATACTGAGTGTTATATTAAGTTTCTCTCATCTAATATCTCTCTATATATTTATATTACTACAGAATGAAGGAAGTAAAAGTCTGAATCATCATGAAAAACAAACACTGTCATGAACTAAAAGATACAATGGATAAATTATAAAAGTATTAAACATTAATTCTGAAGAGGATTAACACTCATGTCTTTTCAAAACCAGATTACTCACTGATCATTTATAGTTAAATAAAAAGAAACAATCTTCATCCTCAGGACATTGATGATGAACCTAAAACTTCTGCTTCAGTCTCACTATTAGAGAATGTGTCTTACTGAGGAGCAGGTCATGTGACTCTCAGAGAGATGATCTTACCTCAGTGTCTCCAGTTTACAGTGAGGATTCTCCAGTAGAGCAGAGAGACACTTCACTCCGGAGTCTCCTACATTATTAAAGGACAGATGCAGTTCTCTCAGGAGTGATGGCTTTGAACTCAGAGCTGAAGTCAGAGCAGCACAGCCTTCATCTGAGACACCACAACACTCCAACCTTTAGAAAGACACAATGACACACTCTTCATCAACAGATTTTTATCTTGGTTAACTTGCTATGTTGATGATGTGTCTTTCATGTTGGACTTTCTGATCTCTCTTGACCAATCACAAGATATATTTATCACTGACCAAAACATTATCATTGTTCAGTGCCTCCCTTAAAAAAAACTCTACAGGAATCCTGCAGGATTTTCATTTTTCTGCAGGATGTTTGCTGGAATCCTGGAATGATGAAATCCTGCAGGACACATTGACAAACTGTGCAGGATTTTCCTATAGGGTTTAGGATGGAGCAGTACAATAGAAACATGCAGGAATTTCCAGCACACTCGCTGCACAAGGGAAAACTCCTGCAGGATTTTATAATTCCTGAAGGACTGCTGCTCACCTCCTGCAGAAATAAAATAAAGTTCACAAGGACTTAATCTATCCTGCAGGATGATTTCTTATTTCATTTAAATAATAAAAAAAAATCTCAGGTTATGTAGTCGACAAAATTTATTAAAAAAAAACAGCTGATATGCTCTGAGCAGGAAAAACACACTGCTTAAACACTCTTTTAGTAGATACAGTGGTGTGAAAAAGTGTTTGCCCCTTCCTTTCTGTTCCTTGTGTTTGTCACACTAAGTGTTTCGAACATCAAACCCATTAAATAGTCACAACACAGTAAACACAAATCAATTTGTAAATGAAGGTGTTTATTATTAAAGGTGAAAAAAATCCAAACCATCATGGCCCTGTGTGAAAAAAGTGATTGCCCCCTTGTTAAAACATACTATAACTGTGGTTGTCCACACCTGAGTTCAATTTTTCTAGCCACACCCTTGGCCTGATTATTGCCACACCTGTTCACAATCAAGGCATCACTTAAATAGGAGCTGCTTGACACAGTAAGGTCCACCAGAAGATCCTTAAAAGCTACACATCATGCCGAGACCCAAAGAAATTCAGAACAATTGAGAAAGAAAGTAATTGAGATCTATCAGTCTGGAAAGGGTTATAAAGCCATTTCCAAAGCTTTGGGAATCCAGCGAACCACAGTGAGAGCCATTATCCACAAATGGCGAAGACATGGAACAGTGGTGAACCTTCCCAGGAGTGGCCGCCGCCCAAAATTACCCCCAAGAGCAGCACGACAAATCCAAGAGGTCACAAAAGACCCCACAACAACGTCCAAAGAACTGCAGGCCTCACTTGCCTCAGTTAAGGTCAGCGTTCATGCCTCCACCATCAGGAAAAGACTGGGCAAAAATGGCCTGCATGGCAGAGTTCCAAGGAGAAACCACTGCTGAGCAAAAAAGAACATCAAAGCTCGTTTCACTTTCTCCACAACACATCTTGATGATCCCCAAGACTTTTGGGACAACATTCTGTGGACCGATGAGAGACAAAAGTGGAACTCTTGTGGTGTGTGTCCAAGTATGCCATGGTAGGAAACACTGCATTTCATAAAAGAACATTATACCAACAGTAAAATATGGTGGTGGTAGTGTGGATGGTCTGGGGCTGTTTTGCTGCTTCAGGACCTGGAAGACTTGCCGTGATAAAAGGAACTATGAATTCTGCTGTTACCAAGAGATCCTGAAGGAGAATGTCCGACCATCTGTTCGTATATTCAAGCTGAAACGAACTTGGGTTCTGCAGCAGGACAATGATCCTAAACACACCAGAAGTCCACCACCAATGGCTGAAGAAAAAAAAATGAAGACTTTGGAGTGGCCTAGGCAAAGTCCTGACCTGAATCCTATTGAGATGTTGTTGTATGACCTTAAAAAGGCCGTTCATGCTCGAAAACCCTCTAATGTAACTGAATTAGGACAATTCTGCAAAGATGAGTGGGCCAAAATTCCTCCAGGATGCTGTAAAAGCCTCATTGCACGTTATCGCAAACGCTTGGTTGCAGTTGTTGCTGCTAAGGGTGGCCCAACCAGTTATTAGGTTTAGGGGGCAATCACTTTTTCACACAGGGCCATGATGGTTTGGATTTTTTTTCACCTTTAATAATAAACACCTTCATTTACAAATTGCATTTTGTGTTTACTTGTGTTGTCCTTGAATATTGTTTAAATTGGTTTGATGTTCCGAAACACTTAAGTGTGACAAACATGCAAAGGAACAGGAAATGAGGAAGGGGGCAAACACTTTTTCACACCACTGTATGTAGGTCTGATCATTTTAAGATAATAAGACGTGTTTTAGTCGTGAACGATTCAGTGTTTGAAACAAATCAGTTGAGTAAATGATTCAATGAGTCACAGCACACAAAAAGACACTCACTTTTCACACGTACTGGTGTAATGATGTAATTTCCAGAAAGGGCCAGTAAATTAATGTTATTCAAGAAAATAATCGATTCACTCAGATGACTTCACTCTTTTTCACGAAATCCACATTAAGAAGGTTAGGATGGATACAAATGCAGATAAGAGTTTATTTAGAGAAAGACGGGCAGATAAATCCAAATCACGAGACAATAGCGTGGTCAAAATAACAAACAAAGCGTGAGGCGATTGGAAAACAGGCATAAACGAGGCAAGAATCAACAATGAGGAACAAGAAGCAAGATCAATGAAAATAAAACAAAATGAGGAAAAGGGCCCCAAAAAGTCTCTTATATAGTGTGGACTGTGTATGAGATTGGGAACAGGTGTATGTGATTAAAATTCGGGAGAAGGTGTGTGTGGGAAGTGTAGTCCATGGCGGCCATGTTTTCTAGGCTGCAGTGCAGGATGGGAAATGTAGTCATTGGTTTTCCATGATATGACACCTTGGCACTGCATTCACACAAATATTCAAATTCACAAATTCAACTGTCACCAACCATCGTGTGTTTGTAGAGGTATAGTCCCACTTTTATCAAATCATTGCTTTAATCATTATGGTGTACTAAATTACTGTTCTGTTATGTATTTACACAGCGGTTAGCGTAACGCTAGCTCACTTACTATCAAACATGGCTAATTATATTATTTCAAAAAACGTTTTGCATTTCTGACCAAAACATTACGACTGTTCAGTGGCGAGGCCAGAAACTGAACAGAGGGTGGGCCTGGGTTAAACAGGGTGCACGGGTTTGAAAATAAATCTCAAAAGCCAACAGTGCCAACTGAATGTAACTGCTCCTTTAATGGGTTATTGTGACTCTCAGAGAGATGATCTTACCTCAGTGTCTGCACTTTACAGTGAGGATTCTCCAGTCCAGCACAGAGACTCTTCACTCCTGAGTCTCCTAGTTTACCCCCATACAGATCCAGTGTTTTCACAGTCAGATGCAGTTCTCTCAGATTGGAGGTTTCTGAGCTGAGCTCTGAGACCAGAGCTGACCAACTTCTCACTCCAAGTGAATCACACCTGATACTGAAGGAAATAAAATAATCCATAATGAACTAACACTAGTGCAAAATATCAAACAAGTCCTCAAAACTCTCCCTGAACCTTCTCATTTTCACAAATGCTAAAAGTACAAACACCAGTTAGACAATATGCTTAAAGGGACACTCTAGCCAACATCTAAATTTTAACCATTGATACACATGTTGAAAACATCACCAGGGCTGTTTCTTCCTATACGCTAGGTACTAGATTAGGCAAATAGACAAAAAGAAGAAAAAAAAAGACTATTAATTAATTAGTTTGTGTCAATTTGTACAATTTCTTGCTTCCAATTGTTGGTGTAATTAAAATGGATGAAATTAATAAATAACTACAGCTAACTAGCTATCGTAAAATGCCTGTCAGCTGATCAATGTCCACTGCTGAATTCACCTACAATGAACATGTGAGTATCAGAACTGGACCATGGAGCAATGGAAGAAGGTGGCCTGGTCTGATGAATGAGGCTGTCTTTTACAACAATTGGAAGGCCGGGTGCGTGTGTGTCACTTATCTGGAGATGGCACCAGGATGCACTGGGTCAAGAATGCAAGCAGGTGAAAGCAGTGTAATACTCTAGGCAATGTTCTCATGAAAAACCTTGGGTCCCGGAATTATGTGGACATTATTTTGACATGTACCACCTACGTAAACATTGTTGTGAGAAAGCAATCTGACCAGGGTCTGAAATGAACTTTGTCGTCCACCTGCCAGAGTGTCTGGTAATTCTCACCTGCGTGTAATTAGTCAAAGTCTCTTTGTACTTTCAGTTGCCACCCGTAAAAATGAGATAGAGTGAAGGTGCATTCACACATACAGCGATTTTATTACTGCTAGTCGCCAGTCGCTGAACTATGATGTCGCCAGTAGACTTTCCTACTACTGGTTGCAAGAGTAACATATGTGGCGCAACTAGCAGTCCACTTTTGACAACAAACCAGTTTCCTTGCTGCTAAAATAACACATTCTGTAGGGAGAGTGTTTGTATATAAAATCCAGCAGTGTATATATGCATCATATACTATAAGATGAAGAAGAAGCAGTGTGTGCTCTTTTCCATGGCTGCCACCTATCTGCAGCAAGAGCACAAGTGACAATTACTTTAGCTTAGCTTATGGCTTTAGCACGTTTAAAGTAAAATAATAATAAGGAAATACTCTCATGACGATTCACCCTTATTTGGCAGGTGCTAATTTCACATGCTGAAGTAGACCTAACAAACCAACGGACCATCCTATATAACAATGCATGATGGGAACTGTTATGTAAAAAGTGTTTGTTTTCCTAATGGCTCACAGTCTGAATCTTTAACATGGACCAAAGATGAGGTAAAATGCCTCAGCGAATGGTTTACTGAAGAAAGAGAAATAACTCAATGGATGAGGATGTTTTGATTTAGTGGCCTCCATCCATACATGTTCGAGACAGAATATAGAGAAGAAGAACTGCACCAGAGCGAAGAACAACAGGAGGAAGAAAGCAGCTGTAGATCTTTCACAATTACACTGAGACAAATAACTAAAGTTAGCAACAACACAAACAGCGACCATAATGTTAGCTAGCCATGTTAAATGATTATTTACCTTTGCATTAGCGACATTACTAGCCATCTTACTAGTAGTTACATGGGTAAATCAAGTGGGGTTAGCCTACTTGCTAACATATATTAAACAGTTCTCCTATTTCAGTTCATTTCCTTTTGTTCTGGCCATTGAGCTTCTCTGCTCTTTGTGCTTTACTAAATACAGACAGATTCTCTGTTTTCTTTAGCATCTTCTCCAGTGGAAGACCCAGAAACTCACTTTCAAATCTCTTTTATAATCCTCTGATATGAAGTGCTGCTACACATGTGTAAATATATATAATATAAGTTGATCACAGCAGGGATTCCCAATGGTTGAATTACATATTAGTGTACTGCATTTTGGGTATTGTAGTGTTCGGGTGAAAATAGAAAATGACACCAAAACATAAATTCTGCTAAAATATATAGAGTAAGTGATACAGTCCTGTACAACAGAACACTACTGTGACAGTGGGGGCGTGGTTGAGCATCGAATGAGGACAGAGAAAAGGCGGGGAAACTGGCAGCTAACACGTGATGATTCTCACCAGTGCCTTGTTACCTGTAGGCTACATATGTGTGTTTCTCTGTGATTTTGTATTACAGCAATAAAGATAGTTTTATATACCATGTGTCTGTGTAACTCCACTTCATGTATAACAGAAATTTTGTAGAAAAACGTGAAGAAAAAAATCTTCAAACTACAAAGATAAAATTAAAGATTCTAGACGTGAGTGTGATATTGCTAAGGTTTTTCTAAATAAAAACACAAGATTTCCAAATATCCATCCAGCATTACTGTGGTAATAATAAATCATAATATCAAGAACCTTTTTAACTATTTCAAGATACTAAGTCATAACATATTTTTTTCCTCGAATGAAATAAGCTGACTTCCACATATTTAATACCTGCTCTTCAGTCTTATACATTTGTTTATGCATTTTTTTCTCCAATTTATCTATTTGCATAAACTCCACCCTGTATCACCTTAAATTCAAAACATCCCAAAGTAGATATTTGTTAAAGTGTTTTCAGTTTCTCTCGTTCTAACACTGTAAGAGTAGAACAGTTATATTCAGCTTTACTTACATTGCTTTTCTGGAGTCTGCAATCACAGGCATCATCTTCAGAAGAACAGCTTCTGTTATCTTATCTGTACTGAAATATTTATTCAGGTCAAATTCTTCCAGATCCTGTGCTGATGTCAGTAACACAAACACCAGCGCAGACCACTGTGAAGAAGAGAGTTCACTTTGTTTTCCAGATTTCAGGTAGTGTTGGATTTCCTCCACTAGAGAATTATCACCCAGTTCATTCAGACAGTGGAACAGATTGATGGATTTCTCTGTAGGAAGATATCCACTGATCTTCTTCTTAATGTATTGAACTGTTTTCTCTATGCTCTGGGAGCTACTTCCTGTCTGTGCTACTAAGTCCTGTAAGAGTTTCTGATTGGACTCCAGTGAGAGACCCAGAAGAAAGCGAAGGAAAAGATCCAGATGTCCAGTCTGACTTTCTAAAGCTTGATCTACAGCACTCTTGTGTAAATGTGAGATTTTTTCCTTTGAATTTATTTTTTCCCTTTCCACTTCATTTATCCACGATTTAGAAATGTTTACAAATACCTGTCCACTTTTTCTTTGTTTACAGACCTTTCTCCCTTTTTTCTTTTCAGTCTGACTTTTTAGAGTCTGATCTACAGCTCTCTTGTGTGAATATGAGATACACCAGTTAGAGACATGATGCTGTATAAGAACATTTTTCTTTTTCATCCTGAATGTCAGGTGCACATACAGAGCTGCGAGGTGCTCCTGAATGCTCAGATGAACAAAGCAGTACACTTTACTCTGGTGAAGCCCAAACTCCTCTCTGAAGATCTGCGTACACACACCTGAGTACACTGCTGCTTCTCTCACATCAATGCCACAATCTCTCAGGTCTTCCTCATAGAAGATCAGGTTCCCTTTCTTCAGCTGCTCAAAAGCCAGTTGTCCCAGTTTAAGAAGCATTTCTTCATCACTCTCTTGATTTTTTGAGTATTTTACTCCTATGATGTTTGTCTGAATGATGAGGAAGTGTGTGTACATTTGAGTCAGAGTCTTGGGGATCTCTCCACTCTTTACTTCACCCAACATTCTCTCTAGAACAGTGGCTGAAATCCAGCAGAAGACTGGGATGTGGCACATGATGTAGAGGCTTCTTAATGACTTCAGGTGTGTGATGATGTTATTGGCCAGGCTCTGATCACTGATCCTCTTCCTGAAGTACTCCTCCTTCTGTGAGTCATTGAAACCTCGTACCTCTGTGACTCGATGGACACACTCAGAGGGGATTTGATCAGCTGCTGCTGGTCGAGAGGTGATCCAGATGAGAGCAGAGGGAAGCAGATTCCCTTTGATCAGGTTTATCAGCAGTACATACACTGATGCTGATTCAGTTACATCACACACTCTCACTGTGTTCTGGAAATCTAGAGGAAGACGACACTCATCCAATCCGTCAAAAATGAATAGAACCTTTTCCAAACTGGACATTTCTGTTTCTTTTGTTCCATTAAAACAGACATGAAGGAGCTCCATCAGACTCAGTTTCTGGTCCTTCATCAAATTCAGCTCTCTGAAAGGAAGTGGAAATATGAGGTGGATGTCCTGATTTGCTTTCCCTTCAGCCCAGTCCAGAATGAACTTCTGTACAGAGACTGTTTTTCCGATGCCAGCGACTCCCTTTGTCAGCACAGTTCTGATGGGTTCGTCTTGTTCAGATAAGGTCTTAAAGATGTCATTGCATTTGATTGGTGTTTCCTCTGTTGTTGTTCTCCTGGATGCTGCCTCGATCTGTCTCACCTCATGTTCTTTATTGACTGCTCCACTGTCTCCCTCTGTGATGTAGAGCTCTGTGTAGATCTCATTCAGGAGTGTTTGGTTTCCCAGGTTTATTATCACTCCATTCAAACATTCAAACTTCTTCATCAGGTTTAATTTGAACTTTTTCTGGAATTCGTTCACAGCAGCAGATTCTGGGTCGTGCCTGTGAGATGGTGAAGTAGGAACATGTGGTGAGACATGGGGTCCAAATATTTTCTATGATCTAATCACTCTGTAGTTAATAACAGAAGAGAGGTTTATAATTCCAGTGTGTCTGTGTCACAGTCATGTTGTTGGTTTTGATCTTACCCTGTATCTGTGATGATGTTCTTTTCTATTCTGTCTCCTGCTCTCTGTAGAACACTGTGAACAAAAACTGTATCTGTTAAACACAAAAACTTCCATTGCTTAAACACTGTAGTCTAAACCTTTACCTTAATTTTGCTACAATAATTCTTTTTGAGTGCATTAACATTCAGAAAACACTGTGCTAATATAGCCCTGTTTTAATTCTAGGTATTCTAGATTACCTAGCAACCTTTTTTGCGCACCGACCGGTTTAATATCAGACAATATTTTCACGGACCGGCCTTGAAGGTGTGGCAGATAAATACAACAAAATAAAATGATAGGACCGGCATAAAAACTAGTATTTTAAAAATATAATAATAAACATGAATCCAATGTGAAATCGCAACTTTATTAGCAGCGTCCTCGTAACATCCTCTCTCCCCCCTAACGCTCTCTGGTCTCTATGGCAAGGTTTCAATGTATCACGTGACTGAGACAAGCGTCTTCACATGCGTCAAGAGTGAGTCGTAGAAGGATGTAACGGAGAGAATCCGGTCATTTTTCAGATCCAGATAATAAATAAAACGGAAATAATGTAAGTTATTTATTCTTTCTGTGCGCCCGTACCAAATGACCCACGGACCGGTACCGGTCCGTGGACCGGGGGTTGGGGACCGCTGTTGTAGATTATTTACTGAAGGATTTTAATGATGTAACAAATCAATATGAATGAACAGGTAATGTTCTTTTTCAAAGGGAACTTCGACGTTGCATTTAGCATAACAGTATGGGAACGCCTTGCGCGCGTGACCGGTATCTGAAGCTTGTGTAAAATCATGCCTCTACATATAGGCCTGCCATGATCAGGTGACGTGGCAATTAAGCGCGTCGCATGATATATATATGGCACCTGTGAACCACGCCGCCAGCCTTATTATCTTCAGAGAGACTGCATGTCGGTGGTTTGTGGAAAAGAAAAATAAATGCTTCATTTCTACTCAGTATTTCTCAATATCTCTCAACTTTTCTATCCCTTTTTAAGAAAAGTAAAGGAAAGAGTGAAAGAATGAGCGAGGGAAAATTCAGAGAGTGTGTTACGCCTTGCTCCCGTTTCATCACTGGAGGAGACGGACACGCTTTCTGCGTGAAGTGTTTGGGCGTGGCACATGCTACAGCAGGCCTCGACGGGTCTGACTGTCAGTATTGTGAACGTTTCACGATTAGGCAACTACGCTCTCGGCTCGCTCTCTTCTCATCTGATGGGAGTTGGGTTTCAGAGCCCCGTGGGTCTGGGCCGGCCGCTGTCGAGGCAGCCAGCCGTCTCAGGTCCTGGGGTTCTTGTATGGATTTGGAAGAGGAGCCTGAGACGAGTGCAGCTCTATCTCTTGCTCTGTCTTCCGGGTCCGGCTCTCCGCTTGACTTTGGAGCTTGCGTTGCGACTCCTCCTTCCCCTATGCAAAGCCAAAACACCCTCGCTGACTCTGAGGAGTCGGTAGAGGGCGCCATTTCACGAATAACTGACAGCAGCTCTCAGGCATGTAAAGAGCTGCTTGAGGTGATCACTAGGGCGGTTCAGAAGTTGAATCTAGACTGGCCTGGGGAAGAGGAAGTGGCTTGTAGCAGGCTGATGAGCGCTTCCTCTCCAGTGAAAATAAACACAAAGCTCCCTCACACCGCAGAAAACTCCCCTTTTTTCCAGAAGTGCATGATGAGATATCACGCTTCTGGAGAAAACCATACACTAGCCATGTTTATAACCCCGCAAAGTCTGATTACTCAGCCATCATGGGGAGTGAGCAGCACGGTTATGTGGTGATGCCAAAGGTGGAGGAGGTGCTTGCGAGCCACCTCTCTCCATCTACGGCAGGTAATTTAGAGAGGCCAACTTTACCGTCTAAGTCATGTAAAGCCACTTTGGGGCTTGATGTCTTGCATGTGGGTCCCTGCATACAATGGCAGTGTTGCAGGCCTACCAAGCAGACCTGCTGAGTGAGCTGGATACTGGTGAGGTAATTGGGCCAGAGGCAGTGGCAGAGCTGCGCCGCGCCACAGATTTATCTCTTCAGGCAACCAAACAGACAGCTCGTCATATCGGCCGTTCAATGGGTAGCCTGGTTGTGACAGAGTGAGGCACCTATGGCTCAACCTGGCAGGGATGGGGGACAAAGATAAGGTCTCCTTGCTGAACGCCCCTGTTAAACCTTCCGGCCTGTTTGGCGGCGTGGTCAATGCCATCGCCGACAAGGTTTTGTGATGCAAAACAGCAAACGGCAGCGTTCAGCCAGTTCCTTCCCCATCGCGTCGAGTTCGCACAGGCCTCAACCGCTCCGTCCAGTGGAGTAAGTCAGAGCAGCTGCTGGTCTACTTTGGTGGCGACAGTAGAGGTGATGCTGTGTCAAAGCAGCGCATCTCTACTTGGATAGTGGAAGCAATCTCTATCGCTTAGGAGACACGCGGTCTCGTCTTGCCTCTAGGCATAAGAGCTCATTCTACTAGGGCGGTCGCCTCCTCGAAGGCTTTGTCGAAAGGGGTATCCTTGCAGGATGTGTGTGCGGCCGCAGGGTGGTCTACGCCACACACGTTCATTTGTTTTTACAGCCTAAATACTCATACCACCCCGGGCTCGAGTGTCTTGCAGTGACCCTTGGGCTTGGGTATTTTTGGACCGTACCCTCGGTATGACAGTGTGGGTATTCCTGTTCCCATACTCTTATGCTAAATGCAATGTCGAAGTTCCCTTTGAAAGGGAACATCGGGGTTACGTATGTAACCCTGTTCCCTGAGAAGGGAACGAGACGTTGCATAGCATTGTCATACCAGGGCAGGCCTGTGAATTGCATCTTCGCTTCAGATAATAGAGGCTGGCGGTGTGGTTCATAGGTGCCATATATATACCATGCGACGCGCTTAATTGCCATGTCACCTGATCATGGCAGGCCTATAAGTAGAGGCATGATTTTACACAAGCTTCAGATACCGGTCACGCGCGCAAGGCGCTTTCCATACTGTTATGCTAAATGCAACGTCTCCTTCTCAGGGAACAGGGTTACATACGTAACCTGACGTTTTCTAAACAGAGATAAATACAGACATAATTTTGCATAAAAACTTATTTTGGAGCATGTTTTTCATAACCACAGACTCCATATCCAGGACAGTGATGATACTGATGTGCACAGTGTGTGTCTGTTATTCTCTCTCCCATATCACTGATTTAGATTCGGATTCTCTGCTATTTTTTTGAGAAAATGGTTTGATTTTATTCTCACCACTGTGTAAACTTAGTGTATATTTCTGATCTACTGGTACATTATGAACCATCCAGACCTCTCAGTTCGTCTGGGAAATGTCTGCTTTCTGTTTTCCCTGAAACTCCCAGAAAATCGCAACTCTGCTGAAACTCTCAGTTCTTTTAAATCACGACTGAAGACTTTTCTATTTGCTGCTGCTTTTATTTACATTTTTATTTTAATTAATATCTTATGCTGCACTTTAACCTTTTTTATTCTGTTTTAATTAAATTTTTTATTTTTATTTTATTTTCATATATATTTTAATGAACTTTTTCTAAATGTCTTTTTATTTAAATGTTGCTTTGTGTTGCTTTTATGTTTTATGCAAATCACTTTGAATGGCCTTGTTATTGAAAATGTGCTGTACAAATAAATTTGCCTTACCTTGTATGAAATGATGTGTAGAATAAAGAGTGACAAATCGTGCCAAATATTAACTCAACAATGGACGCACCGTTTACCTTTTGAATACAGGTCAATTCTGTTTATAAGGGACGTATGGTTACCAACCCTAGACAGAGTGAATGGTTTACTCAAGTGACAGAAATTACTCAATGAATGAGAAGTTTTTGAGTTACTGTTACACAGTGGCATCCAACATGTTCGAGGCAGAATATAGAGAAGAAGAACTGCACCAGTGAGAAGAGTAGCTGTAGGTCTTTCACAATTACACTGATTTTTACATTTGTATTATTTATTTTTTTTTATTATTGGAATTGGATTCCCTGGAGTTTACTGTACAACATTATAGACATCATTACAAACATCATTTTTATCCAACTTGTTAATTTAATGAGAACTTAATTTTACTTGCAATGAACAGAATCAAACATTATTTCACACTGAGTGGAGACTGTTAGCCGTGTTTAATCTTCTCTTTGATCTGCACCTGGATCCACCTCCAGTCCCGTTTCATAACAGACTAGCAGACTTCAAACACTGAACATTGGTGATTTTTTTTGTATTTGTTTACAAGGTAAACAGGTTATCTAATTAATTCATTATCTGGTTAATTCATTATCTGACTCAAAAAGATAATCTAGCTAGTGTTGCAAGTATAATACCTGAGTGTTCTGATTATATTTACTCTAACAGTTTCATGCTAAAAGTTCATTAAAAAAAGACGTTCCTATGCTAGAAGCTTTTATATAGTCTATAATAAACAACTATTTTTGTTAGCTCAGGGGTTTATATCGAAGTCTAAGCCTTTCCTATTTACTTGTCAGAGGTCAATTTTAACGTGTCTAACATACAACAACTTCAATTTAGGGAACTATTCCTAACATCCATAGAAATACAGTCAAGCACTTTTAATGCAACATACTTTCTTACATAAGAACCAGTAGATACTAAAGATAGCAATAACATTATGTGATAACGCATTATATGAGTATGGCGACATGTGCCACTGACTGGGAAATGGCTTATAATTCCGGTTCGTAAAAAAAACGCTAGTGTTCCATTTGAGATGATATTACCTTTCTAAAATTCACACACTAGACGGTAGAGTACACAGAGCATAGTGTAAGTGTATAATATGTCATTATATATTTCACAGATCACATTCATAACAATATATTTTCAAGTTATAGAATGCTGCAATATTGACATTTTTGTAGGCCAGCCCAGAAGTTAGCATAATGCTGGTTCCCTCGACAAAAAGCCATTAGCTTGAAAATAAACTCTGTGACCAATAAAAGTTTATGATTCTTACGTTTTTTTCATCAAGATAATCTTGATCAAATTAACACAACTTTTATGAATTTTGAAGCCTAACTACCATTGCCAGAAGTAAAAAGATAAAGGTAGGCTATAAACAAACTACACTAAGGTCACATGACTTCAGCGTCACCACCACTACGTTTAATGCCCCCAACAACTTGCTCCAGCAAGAAGAGCAACAGGAGGCAGAGAGGAGCTGTGGATCATTCACAGTTATACTGAGTCAAATAACTGAATTAGCAACAACACAAGTAGCTACCATAATGTTAGCTAGCAGCGTTGCATGATTATTTACCTTTGCATTATTTATTTATTTTTTATTGGAATTTCCCTTTAACTGTGACTTTAGCAGTGACATTAACAGTGAGGAGATGTTACCTGTGAAGAAGTGAGGAGTCTCCATCTTTAAACACCAGAGGAGACTCCATAGACCAATCACTCATCATGGAGATACAGCTGGGTGCTGGTGATTCTGATCTCTTTCCCTGGAGTTTACTGAAAAACATTATAGACAGTCCTTTAGTTATTTATGTCCACTCTTTACCATTTTTATCTAACTGGTTAATTTAATGAGAACTTAATTTTACATACAATTAACTGAATCAACCATTATTTCATATTGAGTGGAGACTGTTAGTGTCACGGTTCCCCCGTGCAGCGCGCGTCAAATGCCGCTGCGCGTGCGCGGACATCGTCCGTGCTGACATCATGTCTTTGTCCCGTCGTGTTATAGGTCATAGGGTCATGTGTGTGCGTGTGGGAATTGCACACAACTGCAAGCTTGTGGGACTAATGATGGGGAACGTAGTAGTCTTCGTTTCTTGGTTGTGTTTTAGCATTAGCATTGGCATTAGCATTGGCATTAGCATTGGCATTAGCGTTAGCCCAGTTAGCAAAGTTAGCTAGCTTAGCTTAGTTGTGGTTTTGCCTACTCCTATGTTTGTTGTGTTCGCACTTCACTGGGAATAAAGTTCACCGTTCTTCACTGTGATTGCATCCTGCGTACTTCCTGCGCCTCCTGGCGTGTAACAGATTAAACCGCCTTCAACATGGATGCAGCACAAGAACAGGGGAGACACCAAATGCGAAACTGCACGATAATTATCCCCGCCTTTGATTCCACGCACTTCGCACAGAGGACTTTCAAGCACATGCCTGCTCGGTATGATGGTCTGGGTTACCCAGATTATTTTGCGATGGAATGTCAGCAATATTTCACCAGCCTGTGCGACCCGAAACCAACAGAGGACAATTTATCCTGTTCATCATGTCTCGCTTTTTGAGTTTCGCTCGCACACGGGCACAACAGATAATGGCTGAGAGACCCGGGGTGCTGGAGGATGTTCGGGTGTTTTTTGAGCAGTTTTTTGAGGAATTCGAGAACCAGGGCAAAAGTATGACCTGGATAAAGTGCTGCGGGAAGGTAATTGGAGGACTCATGCAGAGCCTCTTCTTCACGTGTACTATGAACGGGCGAAACAGAGAGAGGAGAAGGGCAGAGAAAGCTACAGTCAAAGTTCCAGTCACAGCCACGCCACGTCTCCTGTCCACGCCACGTCTCCTGTCCACGCCACGTCTCCTGTCCTTGCCACGTCTCCTGTCCAAATCACATCTCCTGTTACGTCCCAAGTCCATGTCCCTGTCACGTCCCAGGTCCCTGTCACAGCCCTGGCTCACGTCCCTGACCTTAAAGCCCAGTTTCACGTCCTCGACCTCAAAGCCCAGTCTCACGTCCCTGACATCAGCGCCATGTCCCTCGCTCAGGCCATGCCTCTAGTCCACGCCATGTCGCAAGCCATGTCTCTAGTCCATGCCATGTCCCAAGTCCAAACTAGGTCCCAAATCCAAATCCAAGTTATGTCTCACGCCCAACATATGCCTCCTGTCCCTGTCATGTCTCTGAGCCCTGTCCCTGCCATGTCTCTGAGCCCTGTCCCTGCCATGTCCCTGGTCACGCATCGGGCCCATGACCCGGCCATGGCCCAGACTCAGGTCCCAGCCAAGTCTCAAGTCCAGGTGAAGGCTATCCCAGATATTTTTTTAATTTTTTTTTTTGGGGGGGGCAATGAGGACAGCAGGACTCCAGCCTGAGGCCTGTGGGGAGATCTCAGCAATGGAGCTCCTGCCAGCCATGGAAACTGTCCTGCTGTCCAGCCCAGCCGCAGAGGCTATCCTGCTGTCCAGCCCAGCCGCGGAGGCTATCCTGCTGCCCTGCACAGCCAAGGAAACTGTCCTGCTGCCCTGCACAGCCAAGGAAACTGTCCTGCTGCCCTGCACAGCCAAGGAAACTGACCTGCCTCCCTGTTCAGTTGAGGACGCCGTTCAGCAGCCCTGTTCAGCTGAGGACGCCGCTCAGCAGCCCTGTTCAGCTGATGGCACCGCTCGGCAGCCCTGTTCAGCTGAGGACACTGCTCAGCAGCCCTGTTCAGCTGAGGGCGCCGCTCGGCAGCCCTGTTCAGCTGAGGACGCCGCTCGGCAGCCCTGTTCAGCTGAGGACGCCGCTCAGCCTTCCTGCTCTCCTGAGGACGTCCCTCAGCCTTCCTGCTCTCCTGAGTATGTCACTCTGCTCCCCTGTTCAGCCAAGGACGTCGCTGGACATTGTCCGTGCTGACGTGATGTCTTCGTCCCGTCATGTCATAGGTCATAGGTTCATGTGTGTGTGCATGTGGGAATTGCGCACAGTTGCAAGCTTGTGGGCCTAATGACGGGGATCTCTATATATACCGTGTGCCATGCTCCACACAGCGCAGTTCAATAGACATTAAGAGACATTAATTGACATTTGTACTCCTATGTGAATGCACCTCCATAAAGTGTAATCGTAGTAGTCTTCGTATTGACAAAAATAATGACACAAAAAAAATCTGATCTTTCATGTCTTTATTGAGAACAACCAAAAAAAAAACTCATACTGCCTGTGAAAAAAGTATGTGAACCCTTGAGTTAATGACCTCAAAAAAGCTAATTGTAGTCAGGTTTTAGCACACCTGGAGTCTCGTTTAGAAAATGAGTTTTGAGGTGTGGACTACAGCTATTTTCTCTGATAAAAACCACTCAAACATTTGGAGCTTGCGCTGCACAAGAAACATGTGCTTATGTGAGCCATGCCTCGCCATAAAGAGCTTTCAGAGGATCTACAATTAAGAATTGTTTATTTACTTAAAGCTGGCAAGGGTTACAAAGTTATTTCAAAGACTTTAGAAATTCACCAGTCTACAGTTAGTCAAACATTCTACAAATGAAGACACTTTTGGACTGTTGCTACTCTACCAAGAATTGGGCGCCCAGTCAAAATGACACCAAGAGCACAACGAAGACTCATCAGTGAGGTACAGAAACAACCCCGAATGGCAGCCAAAGATTTGAAGGCATCATTGGAACTGGCTAACATCTCTGATAATGAGTTTACAATACGTAAAACATTGACCAAGCAGGGTATCTATGGCAGGAAGACCTCAAAGGAAGCCACTGTAAAGTATGGTGGAGGAAACATTATGATTTAGGCCTGCTTTGCTGCATCAGGGCCTGGCCAGCTTGCAATCAGTGAGGGGAAGATGAATTCTCAAGTATATCAGACAATTCTTCAGGATAATGTGAGAATGTCTGTACGTCTGCTGAAACTGTGTAGAAGTTGAGTGATGCAACAGGACAATGACCCAAAACACCGGAGCAAGTCCACAACAGAATGTCTTCAGAAAAACAAAATCCGCCTTTTTGAGTGGCCAAATCAGAGCCCAGACCTCAACCCAATAGAGATGCTATGGAATGACTTGAAGAGAGCAATACACATGAAACGTCCAAAGAATATGACGGAGCTAAAGCAGTTCTGCCAGGAAGAATGGATTAAAATTCCCCCTGAATGATGTGCAGGTCTGATCCACAGCTTAAGAAAGTGCCTGGTTGAGGTTATTGCTGCCAAGGTGGTGTCAACCAGTTATTAATTCTAAGGGACATTTTCACTTAAGGGTGCACTCACTTTTGTTGCCAGCGGTTTAGACATTAATGTCTGTGTGTTGAGTTATTTTGAGGGAACAGAAAATTTACACTGTTACACAAGCTGTACACTCACTACTTTACATTGTACCAAAGTGTCATTTCTTCAGTGTTGTCACATGAAAAGATATCATCAAATATTTACAAAAATGTGAGGAGTGTACGCACTTTTGTGAGATACTGTATATAAAATCACACACACCCCAAGGCTGTAGTAGATGAGTTTCCCTGTTTGGTGTGATGTTTAATGTCCTCAACAAACTCTGTAGTCCCATTTAGCCACTTTTTTTTCCTTAAAAAATCATATCAAGATCTTTACAACACACAATCATGATCCACAATCTGAATTGCAATCTTCTTCCCAGTTTTGAGATGTATTATGGAGAATAACCAGACCGGAACAAGCCTATTTATTTGCACAATTTAAAACACAATATTGCATTAATCTTTCATTTTATTTTAAAAATTCAGCTTTTACTTTTATTGAGTTAAAATCCATTTTAAATATTAACATTGTAATCAGTCAATAGATAACACAACCATTAAATACAAAGATTTTTCTAGTACTCAGAATTCAACTAGAAAAAAAAATACAGTAGTAAAATGTAAACAACACAAAATGCACTTTTCAAATTCTGACACCTTCACACATTCTAAGAAAACTAAACATTCAGTTTCAACTTCAAGCTGTGCAGCAATCGGCATTCGCTATACATATGGGGAATGGTGGTATGAGAAAAATATTTGCGACTTGGCAGATCATGCCGTGCATCTAAAGTGTGCATCAGTCTCTTAAATCTCACGTTGTCCACAGCTTTGAACAGCACCATATTCTTAGATAGATAGAGAGAATGTGACACCTCAGACACCTCTTTCCATCATTTGCTGCTTTTATCATATTTTTTTGACTGCTCTAATGCGTCGGTCAATGGTAACTGTTTGTTTCAGGATAGCCAAACCATTGCCACATTACTGACGTCGAGTAATTTTTTCACACCAGCTCCTCATTCGCTTGCTGCTAGCTCATGTTGAACTGTTTTTCAAATACGTCTCACATAAAAGACGCATGATAGAGACACGTGATATTATTTAGGCAATCAGCACAGCCATCTAGTAGGCAATCATTCTGTTGTAGTTTTAACATTATTATGAGGACAAAAAAGGTCACAATCTCTACAATTCACTTGAAAAGTAGTTTGTGGATGTCTTCAAGATCGATCCCGATACAAAATCGCCAGACCTTCCAGGCAATCAGAATCCAGTATTCAGAAAGACCATGGTATATATATATGAATATTTAATGACTAGAATACAATGACATGGTAGGTTACCTGGTTTTTGAGTGTGGGGAAACATTATCTGTGTCCAGATCAGATGTTTCCATCTTTGAAAATTAGTAAAGTTTGCACAAACACACAGTTGAGTCCTGAAGAGTCTGATCTCTTCTGCAGGAATGGAACACTCTCCTAAAAATCACACAAACAAATGTACAGTTAAACTTCACAACAATTTTCACTTTTTGTATAATTTTTAATACTGGTGAGCCTAAAACATTTTTGACAGGTGCATTAAAATCACAAGCTCCCCATTCATACATCTGAACTGTCTGGTTATGTTATGGTGATATATACATACAGTTACAGTTAAAATAATTGCACCCTTTTAGGCAATACTTTGTGCTACCTCCCTTTGCCATGATAACAGCTCTGAGTCTTCTACTATAATGCCTGATAAGGTTGGAGAACACATGAAAAGGGATCTGAGACAATTCCTCCATACAGAATCTATCCAGATCCTTCACATTTCAAGGTCCAGCTGGTGTACTCTCCACTTCAGGTTTTCTATGGGTTTCAAGTCACTGACATGCCATGGCAGGACCTTGATTTAGTGGTCAGTAAACCATTTTTGTGTGATTTTGATGTATGTTTTGGATCATTGTCCTGCTTGAAGATCTAACCACGGCCCGTTTTAATCTATCTGGCAGAGGCAGTCATGTTTTCATTAAATATCTGTTGATATTTGATAAAGTCCCTGATGCCATGTATCCTAACAAAATGTCCAGGTCCTCTGGCAAAAAAACAGCCCCAAAACAGTAAAGAGCCACCACCATATTTAACCGTGGACATGAGGTACTTTTCCATATGGCTACCTCTCTGTGTGCTCCAAAACCACCTCTGGTGTTTACTGGCAAAAAGCTTTATTTTGGTTTCATCTGACCATAGAACCCAATCCCAGTTGAAGTTCCTGTAGTGTCTGACAAACTGAAGATGCTTGACTTTGTTTTTGAATGAGAATAGAAGCTTTTTTTCTTGAAACCCTTCCAAATAACTTGTGGCAACTAACTTCTGCAATTCTCCAGCTGTGATCCTTGGAGATTTTTTGGTCACTCAAACCGTCCTTCTTACAGTGCGTTGAGACAATATAGACACACATCTAACGTCCCATTTTGTGAAGCTCAACAACATTTTGCCGCACATCACAGCTATATTCCTTGGTCTTACCCATTGTTATGAATGACTATGCAAATTTGGCCTGTGTGTTACTTTATATTTATGCCCCTGTGAAACAGGAAGTCATGGTTGAACAATTTCCTGTTCCTAGTTACCCAGGTGTACTAAAAAAATAAAATAAAATATCAGTAGGAATATACTTCAAATATATTTCTCATATGAAGTCACAGGGATGCCAATAATTGTTGCACACCTATATTTAACAAAGATTTTTTTGTTGGATAAACCTGTGTTGTGTTTGCGATTGTTTGATATCCATGAGAGCAGAATATATTTGTATTTTTTTTTATTTTAACAAAAGATTAAAAGATTAAACAATAAAGACAAATTTTCACAGACTTCATATTTACCAAGGGTGCCAATATTAGTGGAGGACACTGTATATATATGTTTATCATTGAACACTCAGTGGCACTAAGGAACTTAGTTATAAACCAAATTATTAAGGAAGTCAGTTATAAACCAAAATTCAAATGAAAAGATTCAAATCAAGATTCAAATCATTAAGGAAATTAGTTATAAACCAAAGATTAACTTCTCTTTAACTGAGAGATAATCCAAAAGAGTAATCCAAATAACAGGTAAGGGTCTGTAACACAGAATACCAATCACAGAGAGTTGATGCTCTGATCTTAAACATTTGCACTTCACAAAATCTATTTGAGAAAATGTGGGCTTATTGACAACTGCGAAGAAGTAAATTTTGAAAGGATGGTTTGAATCAGATACAGTGTCAAGAAAACGTATGTGAACCTTTTTGAATTTCATGGTTTTCTGCATAAATTTGTCATAAAATGTGATCTGATCTTCATCTAAGTGAAGGGTATTGACAAATATAATGTGTCTGAAATAATAGCATAAACCAGAAAAACCACATACTGCTTGTGGAAAAAGTATGCAAACCCTTGAGTTAATGACCTCAAAAAAGCTATTTGGAGTCAGGTTTTAGCACAAATGGAGTCTCGATAAGAAAATGAGTTTGGAGGTGTGGACTAGAGCTACTTTAACTGATAAAAAACCCCTCAAACTTTTGGAGTTTGCGCTGCACAAGAAGCACACGCTTATGTGAACCATGCCTCGCCAAAAAGAGCTTTCAGAGGATCTACAATCAAGAATTGTTGATTTACATAAAGCTGGCAAGAGTCACAAAGTGATTTCAAAGTCTTTAGAAATTCACCAGTCTACAGTTAGGAAAACATTCTACAAATGGAGACACTTTGGGACTGTTGTTACTCTACCAAGAAGTGGGCACCCAGTCAAAATGACACCAAGAGCACATCGAAGACTCCTCAATGACGTAAAGAAACAACCCCGAATGACAGCCAAAGATTTGAAGGCATCATTGGAACTGGCTAACATCTCCATTCATGAGTCTACGATCCGTAAAACATTGAACAAGCAGGGTATCTACGGCAGGACACCAGGAAGGAAGCCACTGCTTAATAAAAAGAACAATGCTGCACACCTGAAAGAGCATATCGACACTCCACAGCGGTATTGGCAAAATGTTTTGTGGACTGTTGAAACTAAGATTAAACTATTTGGAAAAACCACACAGCACTACATCTGGCGTAGAAAGGGCATGGCATTTCATCATGAAAACATCATCATAACCGTAAAGTATGTTGGAGGAAACATTATGATTTGGGCCTGCCTTGCTGCATCAGGGCCTGGCCAGCTTGCAATCGGGGGTTTCCTTTCCAACAGCCCAAACACATGCATGGTAGGCTGATTGGCATGTCTAAAGTTGTCCGTAGTGTATGAATAGGTGTGAGAGTGTGTATGTGATTGTTCCCTGCGATGGACTGGCACCATGTCCAGGGTGTACCCTGCCTTGTGCCCGATGCTTCCTTGATTGGCTCCAGGTTTCCCGTGACCCTGAGAAGGAGTAAGCTGTAGAAGATGGATGGATCAGACAATTCTTCAGGATAATGTGAGAATGTCTGTACGTCAGCTGAAACTGTGTAGAAGTTGGGTTATGCAACAGGACAAAGACCCAAAACACCGGAGCAAGTCCACAACAGAATTCAGAAAAACAAAATCTGCCTTTTGGAGTGGCCAAGTCAGAGCCCAGACCTCAACCCAATAGAGATGCTATGGAATGACTTGAAGAGAGCCATACACATGAGACGTTCAAAGAATATGACTGAGCTAAAGCAGTTCTGTATGGAGCCCCCCCTAGTGCCAGGTAAAAAAAAAAAAAAACAGCCGTGTGCAATCCGTTCCCTCAATTTAGCAAACCGCGCACGCCGTGTTAAAGTTGGGTTTATATCGGACATTTGCTGTACATTAGAGCTTCTCTCTTCTATTTCTCAAGAAATAAACATACAAAAAGGACATAATGTGGGTTGTCTTAATAATGAGTATTGAGTGGACTTAGAACCAATACAACTGAATATATTTTTTATTTTTCTCCCATTCAAGCCTGGAAGTGGAAGCGGGCTTTGGGAAGCGCAGGTCATAGTGAATTATGAGAAACAGAAATTATTAATTAATAGTTTATCTGGGTCTTCAGCCTATGCAGTCTGTTAGTTCACCTCACCTCCTGATCAAGGTTATAATCATAAACGTAAATGAATGAAATAATGAAAACTAGGTGTGAAAAAACATTGTTGTTAACTGAAATCAAAATAAAATTGAGGCATTACCAAAGATAACTAACTAAAACGGTATTGTCTGTTTGCAAAAGTAAAATAAAATACAATTATAGAGTAAATGTCCTTAGTTTTCGTCTTTGTTAATGTCTGTTATAGAGCAAATATCTTTCAGAGTTGACATTTCTGACTGGGAAACCAGAAATTACAACATTCCATGTCAAACTGAACACAGCACAGTCCATGCTCCTCGCCTGGCATCATGGCGGTACCAAAAGTCGGAAGAAAGCGGCAGATTCCTATTTGGGATTACTTTGAATATGACTGTGTGTCAGATAAAAGCAAGTGCCTTGCAGTGGAAGGTGGTGAAATATGTGGACAATTTATTAAATGGAAAAATCCCACGAATTTGAAAGTACGTTTGAGAAGCGCGCACAAGAAGACTAACCTAGCTTACTTTAATAAGGTAAAGGAGAACACCAAGCCCCCCTTCCCCTGAAACAGAAGCCAACTCTGGTACAGGGCTAGGCAGCATGACGGAGACAACCACAGGACCAAGTACACTATAGCAGTGCTTTCCCTGGAGAACCGATAAATACGCAAGAACACCACAAGCAGGAGGAAGCGCTGGTTAATATGTTTATTGATACTGGGATGTCTACACAACTGTATGAGTCGATTGCCTTCAAAAAGTTCTCCACTTTACTCAAACCAAAGTTCAAAACACCTGGAGCTGCAAGAGTCAACAGCCTTATTGGGGCTAAGATGGATACAGCAAAACAGAAATGGAAAGAGATCATTAAGGATGTGAGGAAGCTGACCCTATGTGTAGATGGTTGGAGCAAGAGAGGATTAACAGCATCTTTCATGGGTGTGTCAGTTTATTTGTGGCCATATCTACATTTTATGTACTGGTGTTATTGTTGAACACGTATTTCTAAAATTGTATGATGTGTTTGTTGAGTTTTAATTACACAAATTTTTCTGGCCTTGACAAATAACCCATGTAAATAACCCATGTAAATAACCCATGACAAATAACACATGACTTCTGCTTCTGCTTTTAAAAATAGATTTTGTCACATTTCTCTCATTAACAGACAGCTAATGAGAGAAACGTGACGAAATATATTTTAAAACACATTATGCTTATTCCACCCTGATAAAAACAATATTCCCCAAACATTCTGGATGTTTAATTCATGAGAAAATGAAGAATGGAAGTTGAAAGGACTATATAGTACATACACCATAAAAACTTGTTTTACAGGTAAGGTCACACCTTACACAGAGGAACTTACCTACACAGAGGAAGTTGAAAGTTCTGCACCTCACGCCCTGCAGATTCCCTAAAGCTGATTTTACATGAGTTTTATTTACAATATATAATCATTCTTCTTATACAAAGTCATTTATAATAAAGAAATCACTCACCTTTAGACAACAGTCCTTGTCGTGTGAGATTTCTGCCTTAAAGTAAAAAAAAACAACAACAATAAAACACTTTTCCAACCACTCCACAAAATTGAGTTGAGTCTGAGGAAGAAACGCTTTCTCTTTATGAAGGAGGATTCATTACAGATGATGATACGTTCGGGAATGAGTCGACTCTTTGAGCCGGATCTTTAGGTGAACGTTGTTAACGGACTCGCAAATCTAAACTCTTGTCATGTATCCTTTTGCTGATAATTCATCAGTATTATGTGTTCATGATTCTCTAATGCATTTAATCACATTTTCCAACATACTAGCAGTAATTGATCCTCTCTGTACTGCACTTACAGAGGAAAGAGACTGCGGTAAAGTTAGTTTTACTTTCACACATTCACATTTCTGTCTTCAGCAGCTTTAAAACAGAAGCTCAAAAAGGATAAAACGTTTAAATTATTTTATTCACAAACAAAACAATGAGCTACACCTTTTTTTTTTGTAACTAATGCTGTTTAAAATCCAGTTATTTTTACTTTAAGTTAAACGGGTACTGACTTTTAAATATTTTTTATTTGTGGAAAATATGCACTACTCCATAATGTAGTACACTCTTTACTTTGGCTACTTTAACTACGACAGATTTTTAATGCTTTTTTTTTATTTGGAAAACTTTAAAATTACAGTAAAATACTGGCAGCAACACAGTTGATTGGCGGCACAATGAGTTAACGCTCTTCTGTTTACCATAGACACTCATCCATCAGTTTTCACACAGCTAGCACCAATAACATACATGGAAGCGGTGTATAAACATAAATTAATAAACAGAAATTAAATTAGTTTTGATAAAGGATACAAAAAACATGGCAGATCCATTTAACATGTAAACTGCTGATGTTTTGACAGCGTTAAGAATAAATCTACCAGCTGCCAAAGCAAAACACATGGAAATGAATTTGTTTCATATAAAGTACTGTATTACTCTTCCCTTTGCACTTGTATATGAATGTCATTAAAATACTAACATTTAATCATAAAACATTTTTTTTTTATGAATATAGACTTTATACGAGCTCCTGCCCTTTTTCTATATTATTTAAAAGTTCCTCTATCTATATTAATTAGTAAACAATTATATTATGTAAAAAAACATTTGAATTTATATTAACACAAGAGCATGCACAAAAAAAATAGCAAATGAATCAGAAGAAAGTAAGGGGCTGTTTCTATTTATTTGTCCGACTCGAGTCTGCAGACAGATTGTCTCTGTGTTATGACACAATCGTGATGTGTCTCGCTTCAACAGACAGACAGGTTTGCTGAAACTACTAACTCTTCTGATAACCTTTTCGGAATAGTAGCAGCATTTTATATTCTTATCGCCAGTAGTTTTCAGATTGATTGAGAGGGAACGTGTTGGTAAGTATTACTTACTCAAGTTTGTTAAATTGACCTTCTTATATTATGTGTACGTTAAATATTCAGTAAAGGCACGATGTCAAACAGAGACGGCAGAAAATTAAAGGAAAACTGAAGAAGGCAGCTTCCTTATCAACATGGGTGAAAAAAGGTGAGCTAATATGAGACAGATAGTTGCAAAAAGGCATCATATGTTTACAAATAGTGATAGTCTGTGTTACACGGTGATCTGTTGGGCCATACACCGATTACCCTTGTCCCTCACGGCACCGCCCCCACTGTCATTGTGGTTTTTTATATAAATAAAAACTATTTATTTCAGTTGGATAATGTTAACTGGACGCTACAAACTGAAAGCATCTGCTCCATTCAGCATGAGCTGCAGAGTCGCAGCACACAATAAAAATGAAGCCACTTTTCAAGGTCATGAATATATGGTAATATGGTAAATTAGCCCTGTAGCCTAATATGAAAAATTTGTAATAAGATCAGTAAAATCTTAATTCATCTTTTAAAAATGAAATTTAGAAGGGAAGAATGTAAATGAAAAATGAATGAAATGAATGAATGAAAAATGTTTAATTTTCTTTTAAAGATTCTTTGGATTCATCTCTCTAAAAGTTGCTGTTTTGTTGCAATTATAACTATAAATGTAAAAATACAATATATCATTAGTTTATATTAGTTATCATTCTCATATTCATTATTGTGACCACACACAATGTCAACCAGGGAGAGAATGTTACAGCTCGGGACTGGAGGCGGATGCAGGTGCAGATCAAAGTCTTTATTAATGAATCAAACCAACAAACACAGGGACACGGTCTATGCGGAGTTGCAGAGGAAACATGAGACTAGAGTTGAGGCAAGAAACAGGACATGAGAACTAAGAGCGCTTAGCAGACTACCACATTCGCTACCGTGTTCAAACATAAATACCTGAGACTTTGGGTTACAAACGATGCCAACTATACAAATGATACGAATTATACAAATGATACAAACTATAATACTGCGTGACGTGCGCTGTCACACGAGGGGTTTAAATAGCAAACATAATCAAACTAAAGCATGGACACTTGGGGCAAATTAAAGACATACTTAAACTTAACCAAATGCTCAAGCAGGAAGTGAGCGAACCAAAATAAAGTCACGTGTCCAGTCAGAAACCATGCCACAGTGCCATCTGCTGGCCGTGGCGTGACAGATAAGAATATGTAGTTAAAGTAGTAAAGTAGTATAGAGTAATAAATTAATCAAATTAGCTCTTTGGTGATAAAGCCCAGAAACAAAAATAATTAGTTCACCTCTTTTTGCTCAACATTGTCAATTGCATCATGTTATTGGTTCTACGCATGTTATCTCATAAACATGCAGCTACAGTATAAGCAAATAAATTAGTACTGTGTAATGCAAATTGTATTAATCTGAACATATTTTTGAATACTGTTTGTCTTAACAGATGATTGAAGCAGCCTGTACTTTTATTGTGGGATGCAGAACCAGGCTGAAGCACATTTTGTCCTTTCTTCACATTGCAAAATGTTTAAAATAAATAAATAAATAAATAAATAAAAAGATATTCTTAGGGTTGCCGTGGTAATCACAACAATTTTCTGCATCATCAGCATCAACTAATAAAGGAATGGTTAATGTTGTGCTCATTTTGGGTCGAGATGTACAGTAAGATAACTTACTTTCCACTGTACACCATGTGCTGTAGAAAATTCCAGGTTTAATCAGAACACAGCATTTATGTTGGTGAGAACGTCCAAAAAAAAATCAAAGGAATAGTAATAATATTAGTAGTCAATATAGGGATACCCTATAATGCAAAACCTATGTACATGCCCCTGTTTCCTTAGGTCTGTTGTGACGGCTGTCAGAGGTGGTACCACCATGAATGTGTACAGAGACCTCCAGGGGATTAGGAGTACTTGTCCCCTATATACAAGTAATGGTGTCCCTTGTTGTAACACTTTATTTATTACCTCCGCCAATTAGGATATATTTTCACCCACTTCTCTTTGTTGGTTTGTTTGTTTGTCTGTAAGCAGAATCCAGAAAAAGGGGCGCATCCTGGAATATTTTTTATTTGGCATTTCAAACAATATGAGACAGTGCCTTGGCGGATGTGTGGGCTTTAGTTTTGATAGTTCTGATTAATTTATTATTTACTCGTTTACTTATTTAAATCATTTTATGATTTTTGATTTTTATTGATAGAATTTTCCTTTTATTACTGATATATTTATTTTATTTATGTTTTTTTCTCAAAAGACACTGCATTTTAAAAAAATTGTGTCGTTTCTTGTGATGGTGTTCAATATTTAATTACAATAAATTCTGTATATGTTTACAATGAGTTTGTTTGTGCATGCATTTCCCAAAAGCAGAGTTGGGGTGAATATGTTTAACCACTAGGACTAAAGGTTTCATTCATATCATACTTTCCTAGTGAGAGAATTTTGTCTCTGTTGGTCCCAGCATCAAATACTTTTGAAAGTATAATTATAGGTGGCATAAGTGATACGTGGAATAAGCTTCATGGATGTGACACTTTCATAGCAGGGGGTGCAGTTCCTGACAGCCTGGCTTGCCATGAAATACATTTTACACACACACACACACACACACACACACACACACACACACACACACACACACACACATATATATATATATATATATATATATATATATATATATATATATATATATATATATATATATATATATATATATATATATATATTGTAGCAGGAAAGGGCGATGCACAGAGACACGGAGGTGTGAGTAGAGCAAAAGCTGAGGCTTTATTCTCGTTTTGGTAGAGTATAGGTTCGTGGGGGCGTGTGTGTAGGTCTGTGGGGCCAGGCTGACGTCGTGACGCTCGCAGGGGCATGTCGGGGGAATCCCGGAAGAAGCCTCGGGGTTCTTGAGCCGTCCCTCAGCGAGGGAGTGGTGGAATTCTCCGATCCTCCAATCCCCGGACGGTACGGCATCGGAGGGTCTTCCCCGCCATGGTGTCCCTTCCGGTTTGCGCGGGGCTGCCTCCTTCGCGCCGGAACGGCAGTCAGAGAAGGAGCGATTTTCTTTCCTCTCGCGCTGCGTGTCAGTCCGTCGCGACAGTACCCCCCCCCAGCTCCGAGCCTACTGCCGCCGGGTGGTGGGCCCATAGCGCGTCCCTCCGTGAGAGCCCGTCTGCGTTCCCGTGTAGGGTCCCCGCCCGGTGTTGGACCTGAAAACAGAAGTCCTGCAGGGCGAGAAACCAACGAGTTACCCTGGTGTTAGTGTCCTTGGCCTTGGCCATCCATTGGAGGGGGGCGTGGTCTGTCACCAGGATGAAGGGTTGGCCCGCCAAGTAGTACCGCAGCTCCTCAATGGCCCACTTTATTGCCAGGGCCTCTCTTTCCACCACGGCGTACCTTCTCTCTGTGGGGGACAGCTTCCGGCTGATGTAGAGTACCGGGTGCTCTTCTCCCTCGAAGGTCTGGGAGAGAACTGCGCCCAGCACGGTTTCGGATGCGTCGGTGTGCACTGAGAAGGGGAGTGTAAAGTCCGGGTTGCGCAGCACCGGCTCGCTGGTGAGGGCCTCCTTCAGAGTCCGGAAGGCCCGCTCGGCGTCGGCTGACCACCTCACCTGGTCGCGGCTGGCTTTTTGTCAGATCTAAAGGGGGGGGAGTCCAGGGGGGGCTTGGGGCAGAAGTTAGGGACAAACCTCCGATAATACCCCGCCAACCCCAAGAAGGCATGCACCTGTTTTTTAGATGCGGGCCGAGGGTAGCCTTTCACCACTTCAACTTTCTCTGCCTGGGGCTTCAGCATCCCGCGCCCAACCCAGGTATAGCACTTCGGTTAGCCCAAGGTGACATTTCTTGGGGTTGGCAGTCAAGCCAGCGTCCCGGAGTCCCTTTAGGACCTCCCCCAGATGGAACAGGTGGTCCGACCAGGTGGAGGAATGGATGACTACGTCATCCAAGTAGGCCGCTGCAAAGCTACGATGGGGCCGTAGGATGATGTCCATCAGTCGTTGGAAGGTGGCCGGTGCCACATGTAGTCCAAAGGGGAGGACCCGGTACTGCCAGTGGCCCATGGAGGTGCTAAAGGCCGTCTTGGATTGAGCATCGGCCGCTAGGGCCACTTGCCAGTACCCTTTGGTGAGGTCCAGGGTGGAAATGAATCGCGCCCTCCCCAGGCACTAGGTCATCCACTCGGGGGAGGGGGTAGCTATCAAAATCCGAGACCTGGTTCAGTCTGTGAAAGTCGTTGCAGAGCCGAATGCTCCTGTCGGGTTTTGGCATTACAACGATAGGGCTGGACCAGGGGCTGTTGCATTCTTTGATAACTCCATCTCGTAGCATTCGCTCCACCTCTTCCTCGATGGCCTTACGCCAGGCCTCTGGGACACGGTAGGGCCTCTGTCTCACCACTACCCCCGGAGGTGTCTTTATGTGGTGGCGCACCACTTGGGTCCTTCCCGGGGAGGAGGAGAACACGTCCGAGAATTGGTCCATGAACTCGAGGAGCTCCTGTCTCTGGGCGGGAGTGAGGTCCTCACCGAGGTCGACCACAGCTTGCTTGTTCTGATCTGTGCCCAGGGCGGCATACGCTGAAAAAACCGGCGCTGGGTCTACCCACTTCTTCAACAAGTTAATGTGGTATAGTTTCCCATCCGCTCTCTTACCGGGCTGTTGCAGGCGGTAGTTGACGGTGCCCTGACACTCTAGAACGGTGTAGGGCCCCTGCCAGCGGGCCAGGAACTTGCAGGCACTACTGGGTACCAGAAGAAGTACCTGGTCCCCTGGGTGGAACTCCCGAGGCTGCGCCGGGCGGTTGTACACCCGCTGCTGTTCCTCCTGGGTGGCGCATATGTGCTGTTGGACTATCGGCACCACTCGGTGGATCCTGTCTTGCATTTCTCGTATATATTCCATGACCGAGCAGTATGGGGACAGCTGTTCCTCCCAGGCTTCGCGGGCGACATCCAGCAGTCCTCGAGGGCGCCAGCCGAACAGCAACTCAAAGGGGGTGAAGCCGGTGGATGCCTGGGGACACTCCCAGATGGCAAAGAGTATGTAACCGAGGAGAAGGTCCCAGTTTCTCCCTTCTTCATCTACCACCCGCTGCAGCATCCATTTGAGCGTCTGGTTGAAGCGCTTGACCAGCCCGTCAATCTGGGGGTGGTAGACTGACGTTTTCAGGTGCTTCACCTGCAACAGCCGACACAGATCAGACATTAGCTTTGAGACAAAGGGCGTACCCTGGTCGGTTAGTATGTCCTTGGGGATTCCCACCTGGCTGAAAAGGAGTACCAGTTCCCTGGCAATGTTGGGGGAGGTGGCTTTGCGCTGTGTTACCGCCTCCGGGTACCGGGTGGCATAGTCTACGACCACCAGGATGTACTCGTGCCCCCGGGCCGACTTGGGGAGGGACCCCACGAGGTCCATGCCGATCCGCTCAAAGGGAACGCCGATGATGGGTAGAGGGATGAGGGGCGCCGGCGGGGGCCTCCGGGGAGCAGTGCATTGGCACTGGGGACACCGCTGGCAGAATATCTGGACCTCGGCACCCATCCCGGGCCACATGAATCGGTCCCTCAGTTTTTCCAATGTGTTCCGCGGTCCCAGGTGACCGCCGAGCGGGTGGGCATGGGCAAGGTGCATGACCAGTGGTGTTTTCATCTGTGGTACCACCAGGAGGTGTACCTGTTCCCCACGGCGGCAGGCCCGTTGGTAGAGGAGGCCACCCTGGACGAGGAAGTACGAGGTGGGAAGTCTCAGGTCGGGGTTTTGGTTGACCCCCTCTACAACCCATACTTGGGCCCAGCAGTGCTTGAGGCAGTCGTCCTCCTTCTGCTCATGACCAAAGCTCCCCTCTCAGTTCACCTGGTGGACGACAGAGGACATAGGGTTAATTGATATAGAGGACTCACCTTCAGCAGTGGGGTCCCCGTTGTCCTGGGCCAGGTAAGTGTTCTGGCCCCCGGTCCTCTGCTTCTGACATCGCGGCTTCCCTGTCTCGGTGTCCCAGCCCGGCAGGCATCCTGGCCAGTCCCTCCCCAGAAGTAATGGTACGGGGAGGTCAGGGATCACGCCTACGTGGAGAGACCAGATCCCGGTCGCGCCCTTGATCGGCACCTTCGCTGTCGGGACCTCCCGAGTGTCCCCATGAATGCAGGTTACAGCAAGGCTTCCCCCTGGCCGGAGTCTGCTGGGGAGGATGGATGGTCGGGCAAGGGTCACCGTGTTCCCGGTGTCCAGCAGAGCCGTGATCGGCCTCACTTCAATCCACACCTTCTGGGACACAATGACACTCTCTTCATCAACAGATTTTTATCTTGGTTTAAAAATTACTTTAAAGATGATGTGTTTGTAAAATAATTTTATAATACAGAATTACATGAGAATATAATATCACCTGATTATTATAATTAACAGTGTAATTAAAATGATCATACTGAGTGTTATATTAAGTTTCTCTCATCTAATATCTCTCTATATATTTATATTATTACAGAATGAAGGAAGTAAAAGTCTGAATCACCATGAAAAACAAACACTGTCATGAATTAAAAGATACAATGGGTAAATGATAAAAGTATAAAACATTAATTCTGAAGAGGATTAACACTCATGTCTTCTCAAAACCAGATTACTCACTGATAATTTATTGTTAAATAAAAAGAAACAATCTTCCTTCTCAGGGCATTGATGATGAACCTAAAACTTCTGCTTCAGTCTCACTATTAGAGAATGTGTCTTACTGAGGAGCAGGTCATGTGACTCTCAGAGAGATGATCTTACCTCAGTGTCTCCAGTTTACAGTGAGGATTCTCCAGTACAGCAGAGAGACTCTTCACTCCTGAGTCTCCTATTTTATTAAAGGACAGATTCAGGTCTCTCAGGTGTGAGGGGTTTGATCTCAGACCTCAAGTCAAAGCAGCACAGCTTTCATCTGAGACACCACAATCAGTCAAACACTTATACAACCTGTACAGAGACACAATTACATACTCTTCAGCAACAGATTTTTATCATGCAATGATGATGATGAGTCTTTCAAGTTGTACTTGTCTTGTACATGTCTTGACCAAGATATAATTATCACTGACCAAAACATTATCACTGTTCACTGGCACGCTTAAAAAACTCTATGGAATCCTGCAGGATTTTCATTTTTCTGGAGGATGTTTGCTGCTATCCTGGAATGATGAAATCCTGCAGGACTCACTGACAAACTGTGCAGGATTTTCCTGTAGGGTTTATTATGGAGCAGTACAATTGACACATGTAGGATTTCTAGCACACTCGCTGCACAAGGGAAAACTCCTGCAGGATTTTATAATTCCTGAAGGACTGCTGCTCACCTGCAGAAATAAAATAAAGTTACAAAGAGTTAATCTATCCTGCAAGACGACTTCTTATTTCATTGAAATGAAAAAAATCTGCAGGTTATTCAATTCAATTCAATTCAATTTTATTTGTATAGCGCTTTTTACAATAGTCATTGTCTCAAAGCAGCTTTACAGAAATAAAAAAACAGGTATAAACAGTCAGAAACAGATAAACAGAGACAAACAGAACAAAGCGACAAACCCATCCTCATCTGGGTAACACAGAATGTGAAGGTAACACAGATAATGTAAAAATGAGAAGTATGGCCTTAGGAGCAGCCGTAGTCCCAGCAGAAGATTTGGGCTCATCCAGAGGCAGAAGGGATCTGGATCTCCAATATCTCCATAAATTCGTGTGGGGTTTGGCAAAAAGAGAGAGAGGGAGAAAAACGATTAGGACTGTGAAGTAGTGAGATATAATCTAGTCAGGGTAAGCTTGAGTAAACAAATATGTTTTAAGCCTAGACTTAAACACTGAGACTGTGTCTGAGTCCCGAACACTAATAGGAAGATTGTTCCATAACTGTGGGGCTCTATAAGCGAAGGCTCTTCCCCCTGCATTAGACTTTACTATTCTAGGTAATGTCAAATAGCCTGCACCTTTTGATCTGAGTAGACGTGGCGGATCATATAAAACCAGAAGGTCGCTTAGATATTGTGGTGCAAGACCATGTAGTGCTTTATAGGTTAATAAAAGTATTTTAAACTTAATGCGAGATTTTACAGGGAGCCAATGCAGTGTGGATAAGATCGGGGTGATGTGGTCGTATCTTCTAGTTCTAGTAAGGACTCTAGCAGCTGCATTCTGGACTAACTGGAGCTTATTTATATTCCTACTGGAACATCCAGACAGTAAGGCATTACAGTAATCTAATCTAGAGGTGACGAATGCATGAACCAGTATTTCTGCATCATGTAGTGACAATATGTTTCTTATCTTAGAAATATTTCTGAGATGAAAGAAAGCTCTCCTAGTAATATTATCTACATGAGCATCAAATGATAGACTGGAGTCAATAATCACTCCAAGGTCTTTAACTGCTGTACATGATGAAACAGAAAGACCATCCAGAGTAACCATGTGATCAGAAAGATTACTTCTAGCTACACGTGGGCCTAATAAAAGTATTTCTGTTTTATCAGAGTTAAGTAGGAGGAAGTTAGTAAACATCCAACGTCTAATGTCCTTTACACAATGCTCAACTTTACTAAGCTTCTGTCGGTCCTCTGGCTTTGCTGACACATACAGCTGTGTATCATCAGCATAACAGTGGAAGCTAATTCCATGTTTACGAATAATTTGTCCTAGGGGTAACATATATAAAGTGAAAAGCAGTGGGCCTAAAACAGAACCCTGGGGAACTCCAAAAGTAACCTCACTACGCATGGAGAAATCACCATTTATATCTACGAACTGATAACAATTGGTCAGATAAGACCTGAGCCAGGAGAGGACTGTTCCCTTAATGCCAACAACATTTTCTAATCTATCAAGGAGAATAGTGTGATCTATAGTATCAAAAGCTGCACTAAGGTCGAGTAACACAAGCAGCGAGACACAACCCTGATCAGAGGTCAGAAGAAGGTCATTTACTACTTTAACTAGTGCTGTCTCTGTGCTGTGAAGTCTAAATCCTGACTGATACATTTCATGAATGTTGTTCCTTTCCAAGTATGAGCATAACTGCTTTGCTACTACCTTTTCTAAAATCTTAGAGATGAAAGGGAGATTAGATATTGGTCTATAGCTGGACAATTGAGACGGGTCAAGGTCAGGTTTTTTTATCAATGGTTTAATAACTACTAATTTAAGAGATTTAGGTACATAGCCAGTGGTTAGGGAAGAATTTACTATATTTAAAAGTGACTTAATTACTCCTGGACAAATCTGTTTAAACAAACATGTAGGTATGGGATCTAGTATGCAGGTTGATGAATTAGCTGATGAGATTAGTGTAGCTAGTTCCGTCTCTATAAGCGGAGCAAAACACTCTAAACATTGATCCGGTATTGCCACATTGTCATCTAATAGGTTTGTTATATTACTGATCGGTTGTAATTTAATGGCCTGTATTTCATCTCTAATATTTTCAATTTTATAAATGAAAAATTTCATGAAATCGTCACTGCTATGAAATGATTGAGTGTTTTCCTCTGAAGTGGTTTTATTCCTAGTTAGTTTTGCTACCGTGTTGAAGAGGAATCTGGAATTGTTTTGGTTGTCTCCTATTAAGGTGGAGAAGTAGATCTTTTTAGCATCTGCAAGAGATTTCCTATATTGCAGTAGGCTCTCCTTCCATGCTGTCTGAAATATCTCCAGCTTGGTTTGGCGCCATTTACGTTCTAATTGTCTAGATTTCTGTTTTAATGATCGCGTTAGATCATTATACCAGGGTGCTATTTTTTTTTCTCTAATAATTTTTCTTTTGAGTGGAGCCACTCTATCTAGTGTGCAGCGGAGTGTTGACTCCAAACTTTCAGTTGCCTGATCGAGTTCTACTGGATCAGGCGCTGATCCAAATCTAATTGATGTCTCTGGTAGGTTTTTTATTTATGAAGCTCAGTGCAGTAGCTGATGTGAATGTGCGTTTTACGCGGTAGCGAGGCGAGGTGGAGATATTATGATCAATACGGATTATGAATGAGATAAGATAGTGGTCTGAGATAACTTCAGACTGCGGAAAAATTTCAATGTTTTCTATACTTAGTCCGTATGTTAGTATGAGGTCAAGAGTGTGACCACCATTATGAGTAGGCCCGATTACGTTCTGATTAATCCCTACTGAATCTAAGATGGACACGACCGCTGTTCTCAGAGGGTCCTCCAGGTTATCAAAATGAATATTAAAATCTCCGACGATTAATGCTTTATTTACAGACACAACCAGGTTTGATACAAAGTCTGCAAATTCACTAAGAAATTCAGTATATGGCCCTGGGGGTCTGTAAATAATAATTAGAGGAATTGACTTATTTTTTTTTTTTTTTGGCTACGTAATTTACACTGGTATAAAGAATTTCAAAGGAATTAAACTTATGAATATATTTTTGTGTGACGACTAGATTTTCACTATGGATAAGACCAACACCTCCTCCTCTACCAGTTGAACGAGGCTGATGTACATAACTGTATCCAGGAGGACTGGCTTCATTTAATGCTACGTACTCATTTGGTTTAACCCAAGTTTACGTTAAACACATTAAGTTACATTCATGCTCAGTAATGATGTCGTTGATAATAAGAGCCTTAGACATAAGAGAACTAACGTTTAATAGTCCTAGCTTCAGATCAAAAATGCTGGCTGTGCATTCAATATTATTTAATTTTATGTTAATTAGGTTACGAAGGTTACGAGATTTCCTATATATTTGTATAGCTCGGGGAACAGACACAGTCTCTATAGTATGTATTACTGTTGATGGACTACTAATTGAACATTGATTATACTGACTGTTATTGTCAGAAGATGTACTTACGGTAGACAGTCACTTGGAGTGAAGCGCCTTGGAGATGTTGTCGGACAGCAGTTCCGCTCCAACGCTGCTGGGGTGCAGGCCATCAGGACGAAACAACCTAGGGCACTCCCAAAACAGATTCCAGTTATTAACAAACACTAGATTCTGCTCATTACACCAAGAGACTAAACATTTATTTAAAGCGAGAAGTCTACTGAACTTTTCTGCTCCACGTCTGAATGTGGGAAGAGGTCCAGAGACGATGATCCTCGCTGTGGGTGATCTGCCTTGCACCGTCTCGATCAGGCTGGAGAAGACCCTCTTCAGAACCTCCGTCTGCCGTAGCCTGGTGTCGTACGTCCCGGCGTGCAGCACAACCGCTCCAATGCACTCGTCCTTCTTCAGGATCCTGGATACCTGCACAGCGACATCAAGAACACGAGCACCAGAAAAACAGTGTGTGTGCACCTTACCTTTGGATGAAGCTACACGGACGTTCCGCACGATGGAGTCTCCGATGATCACGGCGTTGGGTCTGGTCTGGCGGAGAGGGGCGTGTAGAGAGGTTATGTAGTCGACAAAATTAATTAAATGGTAGATCTGCTCTGAGCGGGGAAAAACACGCTGCTTAAACACTCTTTTAGTCTTTCGTCTTTAGACAAAGCCATCATTTTATCGCTCAGAGCCTTGTTTGAGTTGCCAAAAGTATGCTACTAGCAGATTGTCTTGGCGAACTCTTGCTAGAGCTTGTGAGAGCAGAGCGATAGGGGGAGATTTTTGTTGCCCTGTGACAGCTCCCTGACCAGAGAATACCAAAAACTTGGGGACCGCCTTGGCTAGGGGAGGCCCTACAGTAGGGGGCTACCTGCCCTAACAACCTCATGTCCCCAGATACATCCCTCCACGGCCCCTCAGGACCGCTCTTCTTTGCCTGCTTGGCCTTTATGACCATTCTCAGATCAGGCCTAACAGCAGACCGCGACTGTGGCCGCCCAGTTCCCCTGGCTGTCTGCGGGGGTTGGCGGGCTGCCATACTCACCTTCTGGGTCTCCCTCACACTAGTGCTGGCCAAGGCTCCACTCATGGATGCCTGGGTGAGCTCGAGACAAGATGCCATATGTCGAGCTCAATCATCAGGTCTGCTTGGTAGGCCTGCAACCCTGTCATTGTCTGCAGTGACCCACAAGCAAGACTACTACTGCATAGGCTTGCCCACCAATGTCACCTTGGATGCAAGCCGGCCTCCATAGTTACCCGCCGTCGGTGGAGAGAGGTAGCTAGCAAGCGCCTCCTCCTTCTTGGGCATAGCTAAATAGCCATGCCATTCATTCCCACAATGGCCAAATAATCCAACATCGTGGGGTTAGGAATATGGCTCATGCATGGTTTTCCCCCAGAAGCCTGAGATTTTTTCATAACTTCTGAAAGAAGTTTCTGCAGTGTGAAGGATTTACTTTCAATGGTTAATCACTTCAAGCAGCTCTTTATATGCTGCTCTCATTTTTTGCCACAACCTTCTAACTCTTCGGAGTCAGAGAGGAATTATTACCCTTTTGGCTTTCCATAGTGGGAGGAGGAGTCGCGACACGAACTCCAAAATCCAGCGGAGAGCCGAACCCGGAAGACAGAGCAAGAGATAGAGCAAGAGATAGCGCTTGCCTCCGGCTCCTCTTCCGGATCTAAGAGATCCCCCGAACCTGAGACGGTTGGCTGCCTCAGCAGCAGCCGGTCCAGATCCGCGAAGCTCTGAAGCCCGACTCGCTTCAGCTTCCGTTTTTTTCCGAGAAGAGCACGAATGGCGTGCCAAGCTGCTTAATGTAGGGGTTATGATGCGCAGCCTCTCGAGGCCGCCATTGCATACTACACTGCTAATACTTCACCCAGAAAGTGTGCACTTTTACCCGTGATGAAACGGGAGCAGGTTACACACTTCTTGAACTCTTTCTCGCTCATTACTTACCTCTTTTGTTCTTTAAATAAGGGACAGAAAAGTTCAGAGATTTTGAGAAAATATCGAGTAGAAATTAAGCATTTTTGCTTAATCACAGACATGCAGTCTCGGTGAAGGTACTAAGGCTGGCGGCGTGGTTCACAGGTGTCATATATATATCATGCGACGTGCTTAATTGTCACCTGATCATGTCAAGTCTATAAGTAGAGGCATGATTTTACACAAGCTTCAGATACCGGTCATGTGCACAAGGCGTTCCCATACTGTTATGTTAAATGCAATGTCGAAGTTCCCTTCTCACGGGTGTCGCGACGTCTAAACGTGAACGATCAAGATCTCCCCCATGATCGACTGACAGTATGCAGCATGTAGTTTTAAATTAAAGAGTGTTTTATTAACCTAATTCGTGCCAGTATCCTAAGCAATTTTTTGTGTTTTTTTTTTTTCCAACAAGTCAGCTGTGAATGAACCGCGTGCTATAGATTCTTGTTTGAACTGGAATCAGGAGCTGTTTGATTCATGGGAGGCTTGTGTATTTACCCTGGTTCCTGGAGACGATCTGCCTTCAAACCAAGAAGCTTTTGGTCGCGAGGCTACTGTTGTTATAGACAGAGGTTCAAACAGAACCAATGCCTAATTCGTTGTTAGACATCGGTTCAAATTCACAGCAGGTGGAGTGGGGTAAGACAGTCAATCGTTTAATCCTTCAGAGACAAATTTTGGATTATCCGAAGCCGCTATTGAGTCTATCGTAAGAGAGGTTGGGTCTGTTGGTGGTTATACGGTGGTACCGAGACACCGATTTAATGGATTGGAGATATGGTGTCGTATAAACATGCGTGTGATAACCGTACACTATATTTCTGCATGATATCATGTTTGAAATAGTGTTGTTTTCCAGACTGGTGGCCCGCTATGGGGGCTTAATCAACATTACCTTGAGAGGCCCTAGTCTACCCTCTGATGTTAACGCTGTCTTGTCACCTGATAACGATTACGATTTGCTCAAATTCAACTTGAGAACATTATGCAAAGTAATTCTGACTTACGGGCTGATGAATGTCTAGATCTGAACGTGCCTATAGCTCGCGGTAAACACGGTGGTGCTTATCGAAAGATACATGATTTAGTTCATAACGATGTAATTGCCAGAAACAGAATGAATCTGTTTTGCTCCAACAACATATCTAACAATCTGTGTTTTGCGATCTGTCTGTCCGATTTTCTACACGACATACGCCATGTAGTGAACTTGAGTCTTTAGCCGCGTCTCTACAGAAAACTGCAGGGTATTCGGTACAACAAAAGATAGGGTTTAATGACGTCACATGGTTTGAACGGTTGTTATATGTTAAAATAGTGGTATTCCATAGAAAATGTTCTGATCTGTTGGAACACTTTACAAACAATGACGAGCCTCATAATAAGACAGTGTTCCACACAACGAACATTATTTCTTGATTAAGAACCTAAAAGCATTCATTGGTACACCATACGTGTGCGAATACTGCTATCATGGTTTTACTAGCCATAGAGACCACATGTGTAAATACGTTTGCGATGTATGTAATGCACCTGATTGTCATAAATACGTTGGCAAAACGAGGCAATGTCACGATTGTTTGCAGTACTGCAGATCAGCCTACTGTTATAACACGCATAAACAAAAGCAAACAGGAGTGGTGGGGTGACTGTGGTTCAGGTGGAAGAGTGGGTTGTCCTCTAATCGTAGGGTTGGCAGTTTGATTCCCAGCCCACTTGACTCCACATGTCGAAATGTCCTTGCGCAAGACACTGAACCCCAAGTTGTTCCCGATGGCAAGTTAGCGCCTTGCATGGCAGCTCTGCTACCATTGGTGTGAAAGTGTATGTGTGAATGGGTGAATGAGACACAGTGTAAAGTGCTTTAGATTAAAGCGCAATATAAATGCTCCATTTACCATTTACAACAGTACGCTCAGTGTGATGTCACTAAATACTGTCAGAAATGTAATAGGCGATATCACGTCAACGGAGCCGCACCAACAAAACATGTGTGCCCTGCAGAACACTGTATCCATTGTAAAGCTGAATTGGTTAATGACGGAGTACACCAATATTTCAAACAACCGATAAAAATGAAACCACCTAGCGACAAATACTTTTATTATGATTTGAGACACAACACACAGACGGTAAACTCATTGCAAATTTCGTATGCGCGATTACGTTTAAAGGGGAAGAGTTCACAGCTGGTATAGACTGTATAGATCAGCTTGTTAAAAAGTTTAGACAGCCTCATCATCAGAACTTCACATGGGTTGCACACAATGCTTCAATGTTTGACAGTTTTATACTATTGAAATATTTTGCAAAAGCAGGGCTAACACTCCAAATTACAATGCAAGGCTGTCGGATCATTTTAATGTATTCAAGCAACATTTCATAGATAGCTACTCTTTCATCCCTATGCGTCTGTCCATGACATCTGCTGCGTTAAATCTAACCTGTGCTGAAAAAGGTCATTTTCCACACATGTTCAATAGAATAGAAAATGAAGACTACCTAGGCCCATACTAGGACAAGCATTTCTACATCTCTGAGACAGTGTCTGACAAAGAGAGGACTCTATTTGATGAGTGGAATGTTACGTTGTCGAGTAAGGTTTTTGATTTAAAAAAAGAGCTCGCCATGTACGACAAGAATGATGTCGTTTTGCTCCGTGAGGCATTCATGAAGTACCGTGACAAATTCATACAATGTACCAAACTCGACCCATTCAGATACACCACTTTAGCAGCGTGCTGTATGGCCGTGTATAAAACCCACTACCTACCAAAAGACACCCTATCTCTGACCCATAACAACACATATACAAATCAGAACAAGACATACTCCAAAGTTTCCATTGAATGGCTTGAATATGTCAAAACAACACGCAGCAGGAACATTCAGCACGCTTTAAATCATGGAGAGATTGTTATTGGAAAATATCATCTTGATGGTTATTATGAAAAGGATAGTGTCAAATACGCTTTCGAATTGAACGGATGCATGTTTCACGGGCATGAATTTCATAAGTCAAACCATTTACATCCGTTATCAAAAGTGCCCTACAGTTTGCTCAGAAGACAGTTTGATGATAATGTCGAAATTTTGGAAAAGGCATATGGTCTCGTACGATGTCACTGTAATGGCGTTTATGTCCACTTACACACATCCTGAATGATTGAAACCGTGCAATGCACTATTTGGTGGTCGTAATAACGTGTACAAATTGTATCACAAAACCGACAATAGTGAAAAAATACGATATGTCGACTTTACAAGTTTGTACCCCTTTTGTCAGGCCAAAAATTTTTACCCCATAAGACATCCACAGATAATTTTCAAGGATTTTGAACCTCTTGAAAATTATTATGGGTTTATCAAGGCTATAGTACTGCTACCATGAAAACTGCTTTACCCCGTCCTTCCCTATACGACCGGTGGTAAGCTTTGTTTCCACTCTGTCGTACATGCGCCGAACATCAGAATCAGATAGACCTATGTGGTCATACTGATGAGGAAAGTGCTATTTCAGGGTGTTGGGTCAGCATAGAGCTGTTGAAAGGTGTGGAAAAGGTTCGTTATATTGTAACGAACGTGGACGAGGCGTGGCATTTTCCACAGCGGTCAGAAACTTTGTTTTGTGATTATGTTAAAACATTTTTACAATATAAACAAGAGGCCAGCAGTTTCCCCGCACATGTTATGACAGACGCAGACAAGGAATCTTACATCTCAGACTATTTTGAGAAAGAGGGGATTAAGATGGACGCTGGTAAGATAAGTCGCAACCCATCACGACGTTCTATTAACAAATTTCTGCTGAACTCACTTTGGGGTCGTTTCTCCATGCGTGAAAACTTGCTGTGTACAGAGTTCATTTCGGACCCGGAACAATTTACACAGCACATATTTGGAAATGGTTATGATGTTAAACACTTTTCCTTTGTTTCAGACAGCGTGGCTCTAATTCAGTGGTGTTATGTGTATTGGAAAGGGGGTCAGACTCGTGACATCAACATCTTTCTTGGGGCTTTCACAACAGCTCATGCCCGTCTAGAACTTTATGAATTAATGGACAAATTGGGTGACAGGTTGTTGTACAGTGACACAGACAGTGTGATCTTTACATCTAGGGTTGGGCCCCTATCGCAGTAATTTAACTGACGAGGTTGGAGCTGGTAATCATATTGTAGAATTTTGTTCAGGCCGACCAAAAACATACGGCTACCGCACTGCAAAGGGTAAGGTATGCATGAAAGCCAAAAGTGTCACGCTCAAAGCCGTAAATTCAAAAGCCATTAGATTAGATACCCTGATTGGACTTGTTGATCCCTACGTTGTGGGGGCGGATAATAGTCATCATATACTGGCATACATAGATACCATTTTATGTAATACAAAACATTTCACATTACACAACAGGTCAGTTATTCAAAGTCTAGGCTTAAAACGTATTTCTTTACTCAAGCCTACCCTGACTAGATTCTGTTTTCTGATTCCTAATAATCTTGCCTCTCCCTCTCTCCTTTTGCCGGGCCCCAAATGAATTTATGTAGATACTAGAGATCCAGATCCTTTCTGCCTCTGGAACTGAAATCAATGTCTATTGTAAAACGCGCTATACAAATAAAATTGAATTGAATTGAATTGAATTGAATTATTAAAAAGTTTAAGGTTGTGTACAACAAACGCGTGCTGCTCCCAGATTTCACAACGATCCCATATGGCTTCTGAAAATCTTTTTGGACATAGGGGTGTGCGAGACACAGAAGGGTTTGATTTCAGATTACATCACCCTTTTTCATGTGTGATAAGCAGACCTTCAAACTCGGGGAAGTCATATTTTGTAAAAATGTTGTTGCAAATTTCTAATTTTTAAAAAAATATTGTGTATATTTATGATTGTTGGCAACCATTGTATGATGAATTGTTGAAAATGTACAAAATAAAATTTGTTGAAGGATTAACACAGACTCTGAATGATGATGCTCTGTTTCCGACCAACACGGTTAATTTGTTAAAGAGACCAGCGGGAGCAACGAGGTAGAGAAGGTCTTTACCCAATATGTACATCATAGAAATCTTAGTGCTATTTATATTGTGCAGAATTTATTTTGCCAAGGGAAAGCCAGTAGGACCATCAGCTTAAACACAAATTATCTGATGTTGTTTAAAAATCCCCGAGATGCTAATCAAGTCAGTGTTCTAGGAAGACAAATGTATCCTGGCAACACAAAATTTTTATGGAATGTTATCAAGACGCAACCAGCAAGCCTTTCGGGTATCTGCTGACTGATTTTAAAACAAAAACACCCGAACACTATCGGCTCAGAACAGATTAACTTGCGCCACACCATGTGGTGTATCTCCAGAAAAGAAGATAGCGAAATGTCTGCCAGACTTTGTAGAAACCTGCCGCTTTTAAAAATATTATTAAAACAGGCACCCAAACAAAGACGGATTATTTTACAAACTGCCACAGACGAGCTCACTGCAACATTGTGCGAAGTAGCTCTTAATTTTCTCTACGGCAATATACCTCTCACATTTCAACAATACCAGAAACTGAGAAAAAGGAAAAGCGTAATCAAATTTGTAGCGTATAAGACGGTTGGTGTTGAAAGAAAGAGACGTGTAATAAATCAACAGGGTGGCTTTCTTCTACCACTCTTAAGCGTGGCTATTCCTTTCATCTCCAGGCTGATTGCTTCTAGATAAAAGAGGAAATGGAGTACGCAGAGAAAATGTTTTTAGTCCGGCAGCACCAGTTGGACAAACTAAAGACCGGGAAAACACGCGAATCTATTCAGCAAATTGTGGAGAACGATTTGGACATAGCAATAAGAAATATTTTGCACCACTCTGACTTGGACGGTTATGAAAAAGCGAAGCTGTACACAAACATTTTACAGCGCTTTTTAACAGTCGCTAAAAAAGAGGACCGTGAAAACAACACATTAACATTGACACCAGACTGAGCATCTTGAAAATGAAAAGCCGTCTGCGCCACCCGGCGTAAACAACCACGACGGTTTAGATAATGTAGCGGCTGATATTTTGATGTTTTGAAGAATATTCTGCAGAGGAGTGTAAAAAAACGCTCGCTACATTTTAGATAAAATGTCTAAAATGAAAGATGTCACATCTTGGGACGATTCAGGAGAATTTGTGTGTAACTGTAGAACTATTCCTGAAAATATTTCCAAGCACACTATCAGCACAATCAAATTATTCAGATGGCCTAGTATTCAAATCACCCACTCTTGAAATTAGTCAGTGGCTACGTTTTTTAATCCACGAGTTTTCTATTGTTTATGATCTTGTTATTATCTGTATTGCTTTATGTGGTGTATGTATAACAATAATAATATTAATGTTAATTATAATAATAAAGAGTCAAAAGAAGAAGAAATCTCTGAAATTTTGATGTTTCTGATATTGCGGTGGTACTTCTATATATGTATTTTTTTCAATAACGGTTTGTGTTAATGGTACTGTGAATAGATCCAGTTCGGGTTTTTAAGCATTCTTCTGACATATTGTGTAGTAAAGACATGGTCTAAAATATTGTTTTTACGAAGGTCGTTGGTCTTTTTGCTGTAGAGCTGGCTGGTGTCTTCTTGTGCTTGCGTTTTACAACTGACAATTTCTTGGTGTTTTGTTTTCTTTTCTTCATCATCTGGCCACTTTTCCAAACCCCTGGCGGTCTAGATGCTCTTCTGCAAGCCATCACCATTACTCCGGATCCATCTTGAGTGTTACTATTGTTGTTATTATTAAATGTATGCGATAACGTATTGCTAACAACATTGCTTAGTATGTTTTTTGCTGCTGATTTAAGATGTGGTTTGGCTATGCTAAAGGAATGGCCATTCTAAAGAGACCTCCATACAAAACTCCGCCCACTGCATAACCGGGGATTATTGAAATATGACATTATTATTATTTTATTTAAACAAATTGTTTCACAGGTCTAAAATGTAGCTTGGCACACACCGTCCTGTAACTGAAGCGCACGTCTTGATTTTGATCGTCTTTCACTTGTATGGTTATCTCACTGACGGACGATTTATTATTGTCAGCATTAATGTCAGACTGAAAAGGCGCATAAGTCATACCAGATCAAGAGCATTGTTCGTAGTTTCAATAAACCTGGGTTTATCCTAAAACCTTTATAAATGTTGTCTTGGAGGACCTTTCAAAACGTTACGCGTAACCTGTTCAGAGATTTCATTAGAGTATATGATGACGATGTGTAACATCCCTACTTATATTATCAGGTGACGTGATTTAGCGCATTATATATATTGTACAGCCCAGCTCTATTATGAGGAGACGCAATACACAGCCCTGTACAGTGCTATGCAACGCTCGTCTGGGAAGAGGGTTATGCGTAACCAGTGCATTTAGAGTATGGACGGAATACCCCGTATACGGTTCAAACCCGGGTCAGTGCAGGACACTCGAGCCTGGAGGAGAATATCGAGTGTACAAATGACCGTGGAGGAGCCACCTCCAAACATTGCAAGTGAGTCATTTTCACTTTGGGTTTATTGGAGAATCATTCTTGTTAAGGAAAAGCCTCAACAAAGTGAGTGGACTTTGTTATGTACAGGTCTTTCTGGGTAGAGAGAGGAGGTGTATTGGAGGAGAGTTAGAGCGAGCTCAGGTGCCTAGCATGGGCTGCAGACCTTAAACCAAGAATCAGAGTATGCATGCTGCAGATGGCCTCAGCGTGCACCCATGACCGGTTAGAGGATGTTGCCCCAGCTCCATCAACAGGGATAAAACCCGATGTAGAAGGAGAACTGAGAAACGTTCTTGTCAGAACTCAGGACTGTAGCGATTACGCAGTTCACTGGGTGTAGGTCCTCACACCACCAGACAAAAGGCGCCCCTAGCGCATACAATTTCCTTGTAGATGGTGCTCTAGCGTTTAACATGGTTCTACCACCTCAGTGTGCGACCAGAATCTATGAGCTGGTGCCCTCAGGACCCACAGCTTCCTTAGTTCTTGCCAAGGATGATAAATCAACCCTGCGGCTTTGAGACGGTAGGCCAAGGGTAAATGGGCCCTGCAGTTCCAGGAAAAGGTTGGTGCAGATGGGCGTTGCACTTTAGGTGTTGCCCCGGGGTCATCAAAGGGTCGTTGGCCAGCTGCTGTTGTAAGAACTCAATGTATTGTGTATGGGTTGATGTTTTCACAAAAAGTCATGTTCGTTTTTGGGTTGCTTTCTGGTTCAACATCTCAGTTGTGAGACACGATTAGTGGCTCACAGTTGCGGTGGTGATAGATCAGCCTGGACAGTAGATCGCCTAGGGGCTTTAATAGCCAGACCTCAGGCAGGAGTCCCAGGTATGCAGCTGCAGATGGGCAGCCATCTGGAACATGAACTCGGTTAGAGGATGTTGCCCCCAGAGGTCCTAACAGTGATGCATAACCTATTGTAGAAGGAGCTCACCGAGAATTTTTGTAGAGTAGATGTAGTTGTTATCACAGTGAATTATCAAGTGCCATTCGCAGAGATATATCTCTCAGTATGTTTGAGTGTATTAGAGGTATTTGGGAACTGCTAGAGCTGAGATGATACTGTCCGCTGTGTGATCACCAAGATAAGCTTTTTAGCCAGTGTTGATAGGTTGAACTACATGTTGGAAGAAGATGTGAGAATTTACAGGGTACTGCACCAGCTTTCTGGAATGGAGAAGGCAGTGTTAGGTAGTTACAATGAGTATTTGTGGGAGTGCGACATAGCCTATACTTAGAGTGGGTTTTTGTGATTATTTTGTTGTTGGTTATACTCTGTATGTATGTACTTTTGAGGACGCGTGTATACACTTTATCCTTCGTTAATAGATTATTACCTTGGTTCATAGGAGAACCAAAAGCTGGATAGCACGCTCCGCCTCTTCCGGTTTAAGATCCGAACCTGAGAGGTTGGTGCCTCGGCAGCGCGCCCAGATCTGGGGGGTGAACCAACCGCGCTCGTTTTTTTTTGAGAAGAGTGCGAGTCGAGCTGCTTAATGTAGGTTACCATGCGCTCTCGAGGTTGCCATGCATACTACACCACTACACTTCACCCAGTGTCATTTTCCGTGATGAAAGGAGACTTACACCTTCTTTAACTCTTTCGCTTTACTTATCTTTTTTTAAAAAGGGATATGAGAAAATATTAAGAGATTATAAGAAAAATAGTAGAAATGAAGTGTTTTGTCTCACAAACAACAGACATGATTGGAAGGGGGTGGTTCAAGGTGCATATATATATATGCAGCGCTTAATTGCCACGTCACCGATATGCAGGCATGAGAGATATGTACACAGTTCAGATACCGGTCACGCGTTCCCATACTGCTAAATGCAGTGGTTTTTGAAAGGGAATGTTATTTTTAACCTGGTCATAGTCGAGACTCGCTCGTTGTGTCAGGGATGCGTTGATCTCTCTGATAAAAAAAAAAAACCACGTCATCATAATATCCAGTCTTTAACCTGTAAGATGCGTCAATATTATATTCGGTGACCCGTTTCTCTGTCTTACTTGCTTCACCATAGTTGAAAATGAACGTAGCATCTTCCTCATTAAATGTGTACCACAACAGCAGATATTCAAATTCTATTAACTCGACTTGCCACTCTCCTTTTAGATTGATAGTTTTCAATAATTGAGTTGTATAACACGAGATACGATTTTTCCGGATAAAAAGTCTGTGAGGCATTACAGGGAAGCGTTACATAAAAACTACCCACAGTCATGGTTGTTTTTTTACATGAATGTGTGCTATCCACGAGGTTTCGTCTGTTTTATTGAGTTCTGTACATAGACCAATTCTTTCTGGTCGATCCACGATGCGAATTTTGAGGGCCACCAGAGCCATCTAACCAAAACCATTGTTTTTCAACCTTGTTTCTTCTTGTCTACAATGTTTTCCACTTTAAATGGTTTGTTTTTATTCACAAATATTTTTTTTGTAATTCCTCTTCATAAAAAACACCATCGATGACATTTCCACCATAATCACACACCTAAACAGGAGTCAGTGATTTGCTTCTGTTATAGTGAAAACTGCGTAGTTTTTTTATAAACTTTTGTGAACGGCCTCTTACTTTAGAAATTAACAATGTGCAGATTATATTTAAATTTAGGGTTACGCTTTAGATCCATGTTGGTTTTATACACAGCAGATTCATTTCTTTGGACACATCAATAGGTCTCTAATGCTTCTGCATAGTTGCGATCCACATATGTCTTGTAGATATCATATAGTGTTTGAGTTTGTTGAGAAATATCTCCACATCTGCCCTTTTAAGGTCTATAAGTGTTAATGATGCAGCTTAAATAGTGGCTTGCAAATGTTGTATGTTGTATTTTTGTTGCTTTGAAAATATTTATTCTTTCCCATTATCTGTCTGAGTCGGGCACGCCCTCATCCAGTATTACTTACAAAGTCAAGGTATATCTAACCAATACACTTCATTTTTTATTGGGTTTATCCTACTACACATGTTAGTTCTGATGCCCGCTGCCTGTGTTGTACAGCTTATACGATAATGTTAACTACTAGAAGACATAAAAATCCATGGGATATATAAAACACAAAATACGCATCAGGTAATTCAGTCAGGCTGGCAGCCCAAGTGAAGTCGGATTCACACACATTACTGAATGTCATACCTGCCTAAAAAGATGAGAGAAGGAAGCATATAAAAACAACAACAGATTGATGCACAACAGAAAGAAGGTGTTTGTGCTCATATACACTCACAGTTGAGTCTCCTCAACAAAGTGTACTTTAAAATTGCTGAGTTAAACAGAACCCAGTTTGGGTCCAATCCTGGGGGGGGGGGGGGGATGGGGGGCCCCGTTTGGGTTTTTTTTTTTAGGGTTGGGTTATGATGTTGACTCAGCATGTTGGGGTGGATTAAATTTAAGTACAAAAAGCACTTTTCTCTACAAAAACACCCAGTGTAGCAATATATTATTTTTAAAGAACTGTTGAAATATAATATTGCTACAAAATTCCTGTTAAATACTCAAGTTCATTTTAAACAACAAAAATAACATTATATTTAGGTATTTTATTTCTTCATAATGTATTTAATTGATACAATTAGGCAAGATATTATAGCTGCTTAAGTACAATATAATTTTAGTTATGCATCCAGCAAAACAGACTAAACAATGTGTAAAGATATTAAAACATTACAATATTAGACAAATATTAATCACATAAAACAGAAAAACTATATCATGCAACAGTTAGTTCTGGTCCATTCATTTGATTGGACAAGCAGAGTTCCAAGAGTGCTGATATTCTGCTACAGTATTTAACCAAAGAACATGTGACCTGCAGTGAGTCTCCTAGTGGCTTCCACAGATTGCAATATTGTTGGGTGAGAATTCCACCAATGTCTTGAAACTGTTCCTGTTCATTTTAGCTGATGTTCTTCACACACTGAATATAAAAGAAAAACATGTGAATTAATAACCACAAACTGGACTGTGGTACTTCATGATCATGTAATCATGTAATCATCTCTGTTCTAAGAGAAACATTATCATCATCTGTTTATAATTAATCATTCAACATTTAGTCATTCCTAGTAACCTCTGTGTTATAACATTTAGCGAGAACAAATGAGAACTTCCACAATTTCAAACATGAAAATGAGCAGATATTTACCCATCAGATCACAGCTCTTATCCAATCACAAGCTTTGGGGCTTTTTTTAAATAATGAACACTACTGTGTCATTTAGCTCTTGTTCTACCATCCATCCATCCATCCATCCATCCATTTTATACCGCTTACTCCTTTTCAGGGTCACAGGGAACCTGGAGCCTATCCCAGGGAGTATCGGGCAAAAGGCGGGGTACACCCTGGACAGGGTGCCAATCCATAGTAGGGCACAATCACATACATACTCACACACCCATTCATACACTGTGGACACCTTAGACATGCCAATCAGCCTACCATGCATGTCTTTGGACTGGGGAGGAAACCGGAGTACCCGGAAGAAACCCCGCAGCATGGGAAGAACATCCAAACTCTGCACACACATGGCCCCGGCAGGACTCGAACCTCAGAGGTGTGAGGCGAACGTGCTAACCACTAAGTCACCATGCACCCCACTCTTGTTCTACATTTATATTTAAGTACAGGAAAGACAGAAGACAGTGTTTATGTAGGGTTCTGGAAGAAGTGACAGAGGGAGTAAGGTGGCTGCTTAAATAAAAATATTTGTGACATAAAAGATGATCATTTTAATTTGCTTTTATGAAAGTTGAGAAGAAACTGTGCTGCTTATGTAACGAAGCTGTCTTATTTGGGACTCAAACCCAGGCTCTCATGTACAAAAAGTCACTGGCACAGCTATTCCACAAGTAATGAATCCAAGAGCAGAAGAGGCAAGGAGGCAGAGATGATCCACAATAGAGTCTTTACTGAAAAAACAGACAAATGGAATGCAAACAGACACAAGGGCCCCAAAACCATGAACTACAGAGACTTAGCTTGCAGCAGGCAACATTGGCTTAAGAGTGAACAATGAGGCTTAGTCCAAGTCTGTTTAAATATGGGAAAACCCAGGTGTAACAAATCTGGCACCCCCTGCCAACCAGGAGGGGCAATGCAGTCCAGTGAAGAGTTCTTACAGCTTATCAGAACCAGGGAAAAGCAGAGATCATCTTGTTCAGACAAAAGCAGCAGTATGAAGTGAGAGATAGCAGGCTGTCACAAAGACACAATGACATTTTCTAGACTCTGTCTGACCCCAGCCTTCTACCTTCACATAAATTTTAAATCAACACACTTTACTGAACACAAAACAGCATTAAAGCAAATTGTTAGAAAAAAAAACTGATGAAAAGTAATATAGTGAAATTTTGAAAAACTGGTTTTATTTGCTAACCACGTAATCTGGTATTTATTGGACCTAAGAAGAGAAACAAACTAATAATAATGAGGATAACTGATTAGTATTTAATTTTTTCCCAACATTTATCTAAAGAAGGTCATTACTCACATCAGTTCCAGCAGTTCGTAATGTTTATCATCTTTAAGAGCAGACAGTATCTCCACTCCTGAAGCTCCAAGTTTATTATTAAACAGATTCAGTTTTCTCAGGTGTGAGGGGTTTGATCTCAGAGCTGAAGTCAGAGCAGCACAGCCTTTAGCTGAGGCACCACAACCACGCAACCTGTAGAGACACAATGACACACTTCATTCTCTCGATCTTAGGCAGAGGAGCAACAGCACTGGATTTCCTCTGGTTGTAAACAGTTTGTCTTATTGTGGACTGAGTAAAACACTCTAGGTCTGCTCAGGCGTGAGCAGAACTTGGTTGACCATGTCAGCAGACTCGGGCGTGAGCAGAACCTGGATGGTCGTGACATCAGGCTCAGGCATAAGGAGAACTTGATTCAAGAGGTCATCCCTTCAACCTTGGACAGGAACATGACTTGAGTGGTCACCTCTTTGACCTTGGACAGGAACGTGGCTTGGTAGGTCACTACATTGACATCTAGCAGGAACTTGACTTTATGCTGGAGCTCTTGAGATGAGGTTGCCAAGTTGACCTCCGGCTGGAGCTCTGTATATGCGACCACCTCATGGGTTTCAGGTTGGAGCTCTGGAGATGAGGTCACCATGTTGTCTTCCAGCTGGAGCTCTGCAGAGGAGACCACATAGTGGGTCTCGGGCAGGAGCTTTGAGAAAGAGGTAAATCGAGTTTGTCTGTTCATAATAGGTGTTGAACGGCAAGTCAGGTTTATCTCTGAGGCAGGCCTCCCAAAAAAGATCCTCCAGGACAGCCCAGGATTATGAACTGCTTAACACCATCACGAATAGTCCCACAACCTAAGTTACATTCTCAAGTCCCCGAGATCCTATGGCCACTAGACACTGCACCCACTGGCATGCTGGGTCAGAAAATATGCACAACAGGAACCATTGCTTTTCGCCAGGCTTGGGGTCCACTAGGCTTTCAAAATAGATCTGGCAGTCAACAAGAAAATATTCAGGGTAGCCTGATAACCCATCATACAGCTCTGGGAGATCTAAGACAGACTGCTAAGGAAACTGGATTGAATATACAGTTGGGGTGGTTTGCTTCGTTTCTCTAGTGTGAAGTCTCCTTCTCTTTCCTGCTGCTTCCATGTTATAGGCAAAGTATTCTGTCACGTAATGTAGGAGCAGAACAGAAGCAAGTGCAGGTATGGCAGTTTAATCAAACAAAGTCCAAAGGATCAGACAGAAATCAAGGTACAAGGCAGGCAAAACTCGGCAAGGCAGAGGATCGAGGTCAACAGAGTAAACAAGGTCAAAGATCAGAACAGCAAACAGAATGCAAGGCTTGGTAATATGATGGAGGCTAGGCAACTGAGTTTAATACTTCTCAAAGTCCTTGTGCAGATCCAGTCTCTTATATGTGTCGTTGTGAATGCTGTGAATAGCATGTAGGTGTGCATGATTAGAGTGAATTTCAGTCCATGACGGCCATGTTTGTAGGCCGCTGTGCCTACAAACATCGGAAATGTAGTCACTTGTTTGCTTTGATATGACACATGTTTTATAAGTAATGATTTAAAATATGATCTTACCTCAGTATCTCCAGTTTACAGAGAGGATTCTCCAGTACAGCAGAGAGACTCTTCACTCCTGAGTCTCCTAGTTTATTATCAGACAGATCCAGTTCTCTCAGGTGTGAGGGGTTTGATCTCAGAGCTGAAGTCAGAGCAGCACAGCCTTTAGCTGAGGCCCCACAACCACGCAACCTGTAGAGACACAATGACACACTTCATTCTCTCGATCTTAGGCAGAGGAGCAACAGCACTGGATTTCCTCTGGTTGTAAACAGTTTGTTTTATTGTGGACTGAGTAAAACACTCTAGGTCTGCTCAGGTGTGAGCAAAACTTGGTTGACCATGTCAGCAGACTCGGGCGTGAGCAGAACCTGGATGGTCGTGACATCAGGCTCAGGCATGAGGAGACACTTGGTTGGTCATGATGCCAGTTTCAGGCATAAGGAGAACTTGATTAAAGAGGTCATCTCTTCGACCTTGGACAGGAACATGGCTTGAGTGGTCACCTCTTTGACCTTGGACAGGTACGTGGCTTGGTAGGTCACTACATTCACGTCTAGCAGGAACTTGACTTTATGCTGGAGCTCTTAAGATGAGGTTGCCAAGTTGACCTCCGGCTGGAGCTCTGTATATGCGACCACCTCATGGGTCTCAGGTTGGAGCTCTGGAGATGAGGTCACCATGTTGTCTTCCAGCTGGAGCTTTGCAGAGGAGACCACATAGTGGGTCTCAGACAGGAGCTTTGAGAAAGAGGTAAATCGAGTTTGTCTGTTCATAATAGGTGGTGAACGGCAAGTCAGGTTTATCTCTGAGGCAGGCCTCCCAAAATAGATCCTCCAGGACAGCCCAAGATTATGAACTGCTTAACACCATCACGAATAGTTCCACAAACTAAGTTACATTCTCAAGTCCCCGAGATCCTATGGCCACTAGACGCTGCACCCACTGCCATGCTGGGTCAGAAAATTGGCACAACAGGAACCATTGCTTCTCGCCAGGCTTGGGGTCCACTAGGCTTGCAAAATAGATCTGGCAGTCAACAAGAAAATATTCAGGGTAGCCTGATAACCCATCATACAGCTCTGGGAGATCTAAGACAGATTGCTAAGGAAACTGGATTGAATATACAGCTGGGGTGGTTTGCTTCGTTTCTCTAGTGTGAAGTCTCCTTCTCTTTCCTGCTGCTTCCATGTTATAGGCAAAGTATTCTGTCACGTAATGTAGGAGCAGAACAGAAGCAAGTGCAGGTATGGCAGTTTAATCAAACAAAGTCCAAATGATCAGACAGAAATCAAGGTACAAGGCAGGCAAAACTCGGCAAGGCAGAGGATCGAGGTCAACAGAGTAAACAAGGTCAAAGATCAGAACAGCAAACAGTATGCAAGGCTTGGTAATATGATGGAGGCTAGGCAACTGAGCTTAATACTTCTCAAAGTCCTTGTGTAGAACCAGTCTCTTATATGTGTCGTTGTGAATGCTGTGAATAGCATGTAGGTGTGCATGATTAGAGTGAATTTCAGTCCATGACGGCCATGTTTGTAGGCCGCTGTGCCTACATACATCGGAAATGTAGTCACTTGTTTGCTTTGATATGACACATGTTTTATAAGTAATGATTTAAAATATGATCTTACCTCAGTATCTCCAGTTTACAGAGAGGATTCTCCAGTACAGCAGAGAGCAGCTTCACTTCTGAGTCTCCTAGTTTATTATCAGACAGATCCAGTTCTCTCAGTTGTGAGGGGTTTGATCTCAGAGCTGAAGTTAGAGCAGCACAGCCTTCATCTGAGACACCACAACCAAGCAACCTGTAGAGAGACGCAGTGACACACTCTTCACTTTCTTTATCTGAGGCAGAGGAACAACGGCACTGACCTTCCTCTGGTTGTAAACAGTTTCTCTCATTGTGGACTGAGTAAAACACACTAGGTCTTTAAAAATGTTTTTAGTTACTTTTTCCTGCTTCATACATCTCAACAAAATCTCTTTTTTAATCAGCGTTCACATTAACAGATATTTATTGAGAAGATCAGACTGTCCGTAATGAGATCTTAAACAGGATCGGACTCTAATTAGATTAGGAGAAGTTGTTAGCTCACTGGTTCATGTACCTTTTTAAAGCCAGACTGTGAATGTGTAAATAGTTAATCAGTATTGACTGTGTATGTGTTTCATTTATACAAAATATGTTTGTCTATTATTATGACTTTGATGAAGCTCAGTGCAAGTTTTATAATTAATGATTTAAAATATGACCTTGCCTCAGTATCTCCAGTTTACAGTGAGGATTCTCCAGTACAGCAGAGAGACTCTTCACTCCTGCGTCTCCTACATTATTCTCAGACAGATTCAGTTCTCTCAAGTGTGAGGAGTTTGATCTCAGAGCTGAAGATAGAGCAGCACAGCCTTCATCTGAGACACCACAATCACGCAACCTGTACAGAGACACAATGACTACGTTTACATGGACAGCAATAATCTAATTATTGACCTTAGTCTAAGTAAGTTAATAATGTGATTAAGGTGTTTACATGAGTCGCTTTTAGAATACTCCGGTCATGTTCCCGTTTTACATGTTATAGATCATAATTAGATTAAGAGCCCACGTCATTACGTCACCGCGCCACGCCGTTCGACGTCACTCCAAAATTTCACGTATCAACATACAGTTCGGTCGTTATGGGACCGTATACATTTTTGGGTGTTTTTGTTTAATTTCTTTACGAACGCTTTAAGTGCAGTTAATTATTAGTCATGATGTACGTGCTAATAGAGAACTGCTTGAATTCGTGGGGTACGTCTCAAATTGCATACTTACCTACTGTATAGTAGCTGAGATACATGTATTTTTCCCCACTACAGGACTATAGTAGGCAAGTATGCAGTTTGGGACACAGCTGAACTCTCTTGTTCGCCGTAAAATATAAAACTGCTGTGTGTGATCGTGTCCTGTCGCAAAACACGGTGAAAACTCTCACACGACGTTCATAATGTGATTAAGGTGTGTACATGTCTGTAATGCACGTCCATAATATGATTAAAACAGGAGTAATCCACCTGTCTTAATTCGATTAGAACTTACTTAGATTATGACCTTAATTAGATTAAGGTTGGTGTTTACATGGTAGTTTCTTAATCAAAGTATGCTCTTAGTTTAGATTAAGAGTGGATTATTGTTGTCCATATAAACGCAGTCAGTGACACACTCTTCAATCTCTTGATCTTAGGCAAAGTAGCACTGACTTTCCTCTTGTTATAGACAGTTTGTCCCATTGCGGACTGAGTAACACACACTAGCTCTTTAAAAATGTTTTAATAACTTTTTCCTGCTTCATACATCTCAACAAAATCTCTTTTTTAATCAGCTTTCACATGAACAGATATTTCTTGAGAAGATCAGACTGTTCGTAATCTAAAACAAGATCGGACTCTAATTAGCTTTTGGAGAAGTTGTTAGCTTACTGGTTCATGTACTTTTTTTAAAGCCAGACTGTGAATGTGTAAATAATTTATTCAATATTGACTGTGAATGTGTTTATTTATACAAAATTTGCTTGTCTATTATTATGACTTTGATGAAGCTCAGTACATGTTTTATTAATGATTTAAAAGATGATCTTACCTCAATATCTCCAGTTTACAGTGAGGATTCTCCAGTACAGCAGAGAGACTCTTCAGTCCTGAGTCTCCTACATTATTCGCAGACAGATCCAGTTCTCTCAGGTGTGAGGGGTTTGATCTTAGAACTGAAGTCAGAGCAGCACAGCCTTTATCTGAGACACCACACTTACACAACCTGTACAGAGACACAATGACACACTCTTCATCAACAGATTTTTATCTTGGTTGTCTTGCTATGATGATGATGATGTTTCTGTCATGTTGAACTGTCTACCCTGTCTTGAGAAATCACAAGATATAATTGACACTGACCAAAACATTACCACTGTTCAGTGGTGCCCTTAAAAAACAAGGCCCTACAGAAATCCTACAGGATTTTCATCATTCCATTAGCTTTTTTATTCAAATGTAACATTTTTTATAAAAGTGGTAGTGGAAAAAACACAGTGTGGTGTCTGTTTCAGAGAAGGTAAACTCTTTATTGAACTAGTCTGCTACACACCACACAGAAAAGTTACTGAGCAACGTCACTCAATGCAGCTTCTTAAAGCAGCAGTTCCTAGTGAGTGAGAACTGGGGTATGTGAATAATGTTAACAAGACCACAGTGTAACCCCTAGCAACAAGTGTGTTTTTTTGGTGGGACAGGCCTTCAAATGGTTGGGCCCAGGCCCCACATAGCTTCACCACTGCTGTTGTTAGTTAGTTTTATTGATATTAAGTGTAGCAGAGTTATAAATGTATTGCTGGCTTTAAAAGTAACAAGTTGTCACAAATCGTGACGGAGCGGAGATAGGACGGATGCAAGTGCAGTAGTAACAGTTGTTTATTTTAAAAGAGAGACAGGCAGACAAATCCAAAACGTGATCCAAAACATAATCGAAAACAGGTGAAGGTCAGGCGATCGGCAAACAGGCATACACAGGGTTAAACATGAATCAAGGTCATGGTCACGGAAAACAGGGTCGATAAACAAAACGAGAAACATGAACTATGACGAGGAACTGGGAGTGGGAGGAACATGAAACGTGACTATGACTACTATAAAAAACTAATCTAACATGGAACATGAATCATAACCTATGACTGTGATTAAGGTAATCTAATCCAACTCTACGATAATATTCTGCGTTGTGTGCTGGGAGGTGCGCGGTATATATGTGGACATGATCAGCGTCTAAACTGCTAGCAGCTGAGGGCAATACAAACACACATGAAATCCCAGCCAATGACAGAACAGGGAGGAGACATGACAGAAACATAAACAAAACACACGTGTCCAAATGTCACTGCTGTCAATATTGAAAAAGCAGCTTTAGTGCTTAGAGCACGCTGCTTCACTGGGGAATCATGACACAAGTCAGGTTTTATAGAAAGTATCTCTGTTTATCTCTATGTTTAATGCACATGTAACTAATAATAACTACATTTAATTATTTCTTTAATGCATAAATTATTCTGGAGAGAAATCATTATCACTTAATGACTAATCTATTTGTAGAGACAATCAGTGTAAATGCAATGCACCTGGCTGCACCCCTTCATAAGGGCTCCGATTGCTATACTCCATACTCCATGTGCAGACATAATTCTGCGCCAGGTACAGAGTGGCTTCATGCTGTTCTGATTTATATTTTCAGTTAAGCTAATAGGTTCAGGAATTAGGAAAAGATTTGCAGGCTGCAGCCAGGTCTATTTGAGCTAAAAGAGGATTCCCCACCTCACTACGGAACTGACATGCTTGAGCCACTGAGGCCTCAGCTGAGGCAGTAGTTTTTGGATAAAGGATCTGGTGGCCAGAACATGCTTCCCTGTTTGCTCCGGTCCCACACTTGGTTCCAACACTCTATATATCTGTGTATATTATTGCATATTGTATTGAATTATACTGAATTAATTCTGCCATCACCCTGCAAATATATATATTTATATACATATATATACACAGGAAGCAGGAGTGGCCTTGAGTGTTGTCGAGGCCAGGGCTCGAATTAGGGTAATAGCAGAGTGCAGAGCTGGGAAGCCATGGGGAAGACAAGGCAGGGCTGGGTGAAGCAGGAAGTGAGCCGTGAGTGAACAGCAGGAATTGTGAGCAGAAGACCTTGAAACCGAGGAGACAAACACAATGAACACTGACACAGAAAGAAACCACGATGTTGGTGGGATTCCTGCTTGCTTAAGGTCCTTCCACAACATTTCTGTTGGAGTAAGGTCAGGACTTTGACTTGACCATTCCAAAACATTAACTTTTTTCTTCTTTAACCATTCTTTGGTAGAACGACTTGTGTGCTTAGTGTCGTTGTCTTGCTGCATGACCCACATTCTCTTGAGATTCAGTTCACATACAGATATCCTGACATTGCTAGATACCTGACAGAATTTGCTGGTATCATTCAGAATTCATTGTTCCATCAATGATGTCAAGTCATCCTGGCCCAGATGCAGCAAAACAGACACAAACCATGAAATTACCACCAGCATATGTCACAGATGGGATAATGTTCTTATGCAGGAATATAGTGTTTTCCTTTCTCCAAACATAACCCTTCTTACTTAAACCAAAAATTCCATTTTGCCCCCAACTATCCACAAAATATTGTTTCTACAGCCTTCTGGCTTGTCCACATGATATTTAACAAACTGCAGAGGGATAGCAATGTTTTTTTTGAAGAGCAGTGGCTTTCTCCTTGCAATCCTCCCATACACACAACTGTTGGTCAGTGTTCTCCTGATGGTGTACTTATGAACATTAAGCTTAACCAATGTGAGAGAGTTGCTTAGAAGATACCATGGATTCCTTTGTGACCTTACACACGATTACACATCTTGCTCTTAGCATGATCTTTGTTGGTCAAACACTGTCATACAATTTAGTCATGCCATCAATCTACCATGCATGTCTTTGGACTGGAGGAGGAAACCCCCCGCAGCACAGGGAGAACATGGAAACTCAGCACACTTCCCCGGCGGGAATCGAACCCTGGAGGCTTGAGGCGAACACGCTAACCACTAAGCCACCGTGCGCCCCTGGAGGGTAACAATGGTCTAAAATTTCCTCCATTTAAAGGCAATCTGTCTGACTATGGTTTGGTGGAATCCAAACTCTTCATGGATGGTTTTGTAACCTTTTTCAGCAAGATGGAATCAACAACACTTTATCTAAGGTCCTCAGAAAACTCCTTTGTTTGTGCCATGATGGGGGACTCATGACATAAATAAATAAATGACCAAGAGAACTAGGTTCTCTTTGTCTACTTTTAGGACAAAATTGTGTGAAAATCTGATGATGTTTTAGGTCATATTTATGCAGATATATAGAAAATTATTTCAAACTTTCAAGCACCACTGTATATTCATTGTATATGTCCTACTCTGCACGTCATGGCCACCATAACAGTTATTCTCTGTTCCATATAACTGATTTTGAGATTCTCTATTTTGAGATGCTATTTTATGTGAAACTGGTTTGATTTTATTCACTTTTATGTTATTCTCACCAGTGTGTAGACTTTGTGTATGTAGGAAACAATGTGTATAAGAATGCCTGACACTCCAGTCACCTAATAATTCAATAATGGATGTAGCATTTTACTTTTCAATACAGGACAAACCTGTTTATTGTTACGCGACGTGACGGGAAGGAAGCAGGCAGGATGCAATCACAGGATGCAATGACCTTTATTTACAGTAGTGAACGCAAACCAAAATACGAAAAACAAACACCCTGAGCTAAGCTATGATCACTTGGCTACGGCTGGCACTAATGCTACGGCTAAGGCATAAACATAACATGACACGATTCAGTGGGACGTAATTTACGCAAGCAAGTTTTAACACACTCACACTAATGCACTCACTGGTAGTATGTGTGCAGACACAAATTTATAAAGAATTTGCACATATGAGAATTTTGAATTAATTATTATTATTTTTTTATATGTATTCTGGTTTTTGAAGGTTTTAGTTGGATTTTACTGACCTCTGTCATACCACTGCAAACCAGCAACTCCATTTCCCAGAATGCACCATGAACTACAAACATGGCCGACAACAACTACACTTAAAATATAGTATTTCATTTATTTTAATCATTATACACTTTACCTGGCTGCTAGCACGCTAACCGCTATGTCCATATTTCATATTTGCTGAATACTCAGTCATAGCATGTTATGTTTACATTTATACCATTTTTTAATTATATTGTTACCCCTTGGCACCTATCTTCTGCACTACCTGTTATATCAGACACTTTCACACTAAAACTGTGTACTGGTCTGTGCTACACTGTCACTTACTGTGTCTATTGTCCTGTTTTAGTAGTGTTGTACTGTCCTGTGTTGTTAGCACACGTTTGCACGTGCACTTTGTGTAGAATGTGTAGATCTTATTTAGTTCTGTGTCGTCGGTTAGTGTGTTGTTTTCTGTAGCACCATGGACATAGAGGAACGTTGTTTCATTTCACTGTGTACTGTGGTTGAAATGACAATAAAACTACTTGAACTTCCCAAACCCACTCACAGTACACTTTTTACCCATTCAGTCATGAAGTTGTGAAGTATACACTCAGTTACCTTTTGTCTCTGTCTGTACTAAGCCTTCATACCGTGTCTGTTTATTCTGTTTTTTTTTTTTTTTTTTTTTACGTTTACGACCTCGTCTCTTTGCCCTGCCACTTGTACTGTTTGCCTGATTTCTGCCTGTTCATGATTATTGACTTCTGTCTTATCCTTTGGACTTCTTGTTTTATTAAACTGCCATACCTGCATTTGCTTCTGTCTGCGCCTCCAAATCGTGACAACCTCAGCCAAAAAATTTTCTCCTGTTTACATGTGCTTTTGTGCCTACAAAATTCTAAGCTGCAATTTCACTTTTTCCAGACTGTTGTTTAGACAATTCGTCCAGTGATTTTTCTCTAAGGTTGTGATTGCGTTGTCATTTTATTTAATAAATAATGTACTTGAATACATACTATCTGAATATATTTTTTTATCCTGTTATGTTTATTAAATGTAGCCTTATGTGCATTATTGTTGTTATTTAGCCTTTAATGTATTGTACACAATAACACACTAATTTCTCCATCGGGGATTAATAAAGTATTAACTTATCATACTGTGTAATTAGCATTTGCATTTTTTAAGTATTTTATTAGAATGGTAAGAAACTGTAATTCAGAATGCAGTATAGATATTCAAAATTACAGTACACAGCTGGAGACCCTGCTTCTAGTAAGTTACCATATTTATTGAAATTCACAGTGTTTTATTGTTTTTTTAATACAACGGTAAAAAACTGTCATTCAGAATACAGTATAAACACTGTAAAAATATGGTACACAGATTTGGTTAGTTTAAAAGAATGCCATGACTCTCAACAGTCCACCGCTGTGTTAAGGACCTGGATTACAAAAAAACTTGTATCTTTTTTGCTTTATGAGATGACTTAATCTAACTTATTACATATGAACAATTTCTTATATAATGACACACAGTAATTCGTATATTCAGTTATATGTTCTGAACTTGTTTGGACAGCTGTCATTTTCTGACAAATGAAATATTTTTGCTTTCTGTCTTCAACAGAAAACATAAAAGGTAGACGATATACCATCATCGACTGCTTGATGTAGTTCCTTGGAGAGTCTCCAGAGCACCTCATCAAAGACTACCTGTCACGGTTCCCCCTTGAAGCAGCATGCTCTCGCGCTGTTGCGCATGCGTGTTGCGACTTCTGAACATGAGCTCTTTTGTTTTCGTTTCTGTCAATGGCTGGGAGGACACGTGTGTTTTGTTTATGTTCGTCATGACCCCGCCCCGTGTCTCTCATAGGTTGTATCCCCACGTGTGTCTGAATTACTCCCAGCTGAATTTGGTTTAAGTTGATTCATGCCGGTATATATATACTACGCGCCGTACTAGACACGGCGCGGTTAATTAAATAGATTAAACTTAGTAAACGCAGTTCCTTGTTAGTTATAGCTCACGCTGGGTTATCCGCTCCCAGATCATTATCATAGTTCTCGTTCGTGTTTATGCTTATGTTCATGTTTGTTTATCGACCCTGTTTTTCCGTACCACGACCTTGATCTCTGCCTTGCCCTTTATATGCCTGTTTGCCGTTCGCCTGACCTTCGCCTGTTTTTGGATTATGTTTCTGGATCATGTTTTGGGATTTGTCTGCTCTCCTCACATGTAAATAAACATCACTCGTTCTTAAGTGCGCTTACCTCCTTCCTTCATACGCTCCGTCACGACTTGTGACAGAATTAACCGCCGTGATCATGGAGGTAGCACGAGAACGGCGAGGACGCCGAACCCAAAACTGCACGCCCAAGATTCCCGTCGTGGATTCCATGAGCTTCGCACAGAGGACTTTCGAGCACATGCCGGCGCGGTATGATGGCCTGGGTTACCCGGATTATTTCGCGATGGAATGTCAGCAATATTTCGCCAGCCTGTGTGACCCGAAACCTCCGGTAGGACAATTTAGCCTGTTCATCATGTCTCGCTTTTTGGGTTTCGCTCGCACGTGGGCACTACAGATGGTGGCTGAGAGACCCGGGGTGCTGGAGGATATTCAACTGTTTTTTGAGCAGTTTTTTGAGGAATTCGGAGAACCAGGGCAAAAGTATGACCTGGATAAAGTGCTGCGGGAAGGTAATGGGAGGACTCATGCTGAGCCTCTTCTCCACGTGTACTATGAACAGGAGAAACGGAGAGGGGAGAAGGGCAGAGAAAGCTACAGTCAAAGTAAGTTCACAGCCACGCACGTCTCGCCCGTCCAAATCATGTTTCTCGCCCCCTCCAGCCCCTGCCATGCCTCAGGTCCATGTCCCGGTCCAGACCAAGCCACAAGTCCAATTACCATGCATCCTGCTATGCAGAATCCAGTCATCTCCAAGTCTGCCGACCCAATTCACAAAGTTCCACTCACAGCCAAGTTCCAAGTTCAAGCCCGTCACAGCCAAGCCTCATGTTCCGGCACAATCACTCAGGGTAAGAAAAAATATTAGCATGGAAAAAATAGAGGTGAATGGAAATTAGTAGAATGGAGAGTTTGTTGAGCGCACTCTGTAAACAGAGAAGAAATGCATTGAAGCTACTAAAGAATGCTCATCCGTGGAGTTGCAACTACAGGAAACACAGGTTTTGCTGCAAGAGGAGACACTCCGGAAACGGGTTCTGAGCATTCGGCTCGTAGGGGTGACTAGGAGGACGAACGAAACCAACTAAAGCAGCTTCTGGAGGAGGAGAAGGATAAAAGGAAAATTAGAGACCCAGCTTCACCAAATCCAGACTCAGTCTCGCAAGTTCAAGTCCAGACTGCGCGCTCGTCTCAAGCTCACGACGCCCAAGTGCCCCCACGCGGGCCCCCCCCCACGCACCGACAAGCACCCGCCGAACACAACCAGCCTCGGCTCTCAAGCTCACGGCGCCCAGGTCCAGCCTCGGGCCTCAAGCTCCCCGGCGCCCAGGTCCAGCCTCGGCCTCAAGCTCACGGCGCCCAGGTCCAGCCTCGGCTTCAAGCTCACGGGCGCCCAGGTCCAGCCTCGGCCTCAAGCTCACGGGCGCCCAGGTCCAGACACACGCCTCAAGCTCACGGGCGCCCAGGTCCAGACATCGGCCTCAAGCTCACGGGCGCCCAGGTCCAGACACGGCCTCAAGCTCACGGCGTCCAGGTCCAGACACAGCCTCAAGCTCACGGCGCCCAGTCCAGACACAGCCTCAAGCTCACGGCGCCCAGGTCCAGACACAGCCTCAAGCTCACGGCGCCCAGGTCCAGACACAGCCTCAAGCTCACGGGCGTCCAGGTCCAGACACGGCCTCAAGCTCACGGGCGTCCAGGTCCAGACACGGCCTCAAGCTCACGGCGCCCAGGTCCAGCCTCGGTCTCAAGCTCACGGCGTCCAGGTCCAGACACGGCCTCAAGCTCACGGCGTCCAGGTCCAGACACAGCCTCAAGCTCACGGCGTCCAGGTCCAGACACAGCCTCAAGCTCACGGCGTCCAGGTCCAGACACAGCCTCAAGCTCACGGCGTCCAGGTCCAGACACAGCCTCAAGCTCACGGCGTCCAGGTCCAGACACAGCCTCAAGCTCACGGCGTCCAGGTCCAGACACAGCCTCAAGCTCACGGCGTCCAGGTCCAGACACAGCCTCAAGCTCACGACATCCCAGTCACAGCCAAGCCTCCCGTCCCGTTGGTAATCGTTCAGAGTAAAAAGGAGTCACGTCAACAGGGCGGGGAACCTGGGGTCGGGACTGAGACCGGCTCCCACCCTCCCTCCCCGTTTTTGATGCCTGCTCAGCCTCCACGGCCTGCTGGGGACGCCGCTCAGCCTCCACGGCCTGCTGGGGACGCCGCTCAGCCTCCACGGCCTGCTGGGGACGCCGCTCAGCCTCCACGGCCTGCTGGGGACGCCGCTCAGCCTCCACGGCCTGCTGGGGACGCCGCTCAGCCTCCATGCTCTGCTGGGGACGCCGCTCAGCCTTCCTGCTCTGCTGGGGACGCCGCTCAGCCTTCCTGCTCTGCTGGGGGCGCCGCTCAGCCTCCACGTCCGGCTGAGGTCGTCGCTCTGCCTCCATGCTCCGCGGAAGACGTCGCTCCTTGTGTCGCTCCCCCTTCCTGCTCCACGGAGGACATCGCTCCACCCCCTGGGCTCAGTGGAGGCATCGTTCCTCCCCTTGAGCCTCACGGAGAACTTCGCCTTCCCCTGGCCGCGCGGAGAACCTCGCCTTTCCCTGGCCGCGGAGAACCCGCCTTCCCTGGCGCGGGAGAACCTGCCCCTGGAGCTGGGGATCCTCGCCCTGAGCCTGCGGGATCCCCGCCCCCGGAGCCTCGCGGGGATCCTCGCTCCCCCCTGGAGCCTCGCGGAGAACCTCGCTTTCCCCTTGAGCCTCGCGGTGAACTTTGCTCCGCGTCCCTGCTTCGCCAGAAACATCTTGCGGTTTCCTGGCTCTGCTTGGGACATTCAGCCCAGGGACCCGGGGCCGCCAGTGTTATGGGATGTTTCATGGCACTCCAGGAGGAGTGCCCTTGGGGGGGGACTCTGTCACGGTTCCCCCTTGAAGCAGCATGCTGTTGCGCATGCGTGTTGCGACTTCTGAACATGAGCTCTTTTGTTTTCGTTTCTGTCAATGGCTGGGAGGACACGTGTGTTATGTAAATAAACATCACTCGTTCTTAAGTGCGCTTACCTCCTTCCTTCTTCTGCTCCGTCACGACTTGTGACACTACCAGGTAAATATATCCATTTTCTAATTGTTGTTTCCAAGTTAAACATATCTTTCAGTTTAATAATCTAACCCTCAGGATTTCTAAAGGTATCTAACTCTTACCACTGTGTTGGGGAAAAAAAAAAAAAAACTTTTTTTTTTTTCATTTTTATTGAACATTTCTGCTGAACATTTCTACAATTTTTGCTAAACCAGTTCTGCAAAACATTTCTACGTTTCTTTTTTATTAGACATTTCTGATGAACATTTCTGTTGAACTGCTAAGCCTATCTAAATCGCCTTTTCTGTTCTGTCCTCCCCACCATTTCCCAAAAATACAAAATTAGCAACAGCAGTAAATATTCACAGATTTTTTTTTCTTTTTATACAAAGAAAAACAAAATTGAACCCACAACCCACCCCTCCGGCTCATCATGGCTACCCATTAACTGTCGCTGCTCATAGAGATATTATAAAATTCAACAACAGGCACCAACCTTTAAGTGGGTAGTGTCTGTAACTCCATAAAGTAGGCAATAAAGAGATGCCATTTATGAAAAAAACTTATCTGTACATCCATTCATCGTATATCGTATTTTCTCGAGTTTCAGAAAAAACATCACGTCCTTTATCCACTGGGAGATAGATGGGTATTTAGCAGACTTCCAATGTAACAGTAGGGAACGTCTTGCTATAAGGGATGTGAAAGCAATAACATCCTTTTGTATCGAGCTCAAAGGAATTGAAGCTTGAGGGATCCCAA
>CM022766.1:4718292-4760473 GCA_012411365.1 Ameiurus melas
TTTAAGTGTGTTGGGGGGGGGTTGTTTTTGGTTTTTTTGATATGGTATTAGTGGGGTGTTGGTTGGGTTTTTTTTTTTTTGATTTTTTTTTTTTTTTTTAAGGGGGTAGTTATTTTTTTTTTTTTTTTTAATAAAATTTCTTTTTTTTTTTTTTTTTTTTTTTTTTTTTTTTAAATTTTTTTTTTGGGGGAATTTTTGCTTTTTTTTTTATGTATTACTTTTTTTTTTTTGGTTTTTTTTTTTTTTATTTTTTTTTTTTTTTTTTTTTTTTGGGAGGACTTCTTATCAAGAGTTTTACCCAAATCTGACTCCCTTCATCACACAGTTGATCGGTGGTGCAGTGAGTTAACGCTCTTCTGTTTATCATAGCCGCTCATCCATCAGTTTTCACACAGCTAGCACCAATAACATACATGAAAGCAGTGTGTAAACTTACATTAATAAACAAATTAAATGAGTTTTGATAAAGGATACAAAAACATGGCAGATCCATTTAACATGTAAACTGCTTATGTTTTGACAGCGTTAAGAATAAATCTACCAGCTGCCAAAGCAAAATTCATGGAAATGAATGTCCTGCTGCCTGAACTTCAGATCCAAGACATTTCTTATAAGTTCATGCAGTGTTTCATAGTAAAGTACTGTATTACTCTTCCCTTTGCACTTGCATATGAATGTCATTAAAATATTAACATTTAATCGCATGAAATCATAAAAAATATTAATATTACTAATTTAAAAAATATGAATGGAGACTTTATACAGCGTTCATCACACAAAATATATTCCCATGCATTATAGAGCTCATTATGAGGCAAATGTTCGCACATAATAGATGTCAATGTTTCGTTACATCTTAAAAAAACAGAAACAATCTGTTACGAATTGTAGACAAGGCTTTTATTGCAAACTCAATTATACTACAGATGCGGTCTTCACGGTTAAACAGACAGTGGTACACATATGCACTAGTCATTAACATAAACAGTAACATAAATAACTCGACCTCTACGAGCGTGTCTACGTAACATACAGCGTTCCTTTGCTACAATGTAAAGTACTGAGTGTACAGTTTGTGTAACAGTGTAAATTTAAGCCATTAATGTCTAAATCTAGCATTCTAGATTGTACTAGCCCTCCAGTTCACATTTGGTTCTGTTGTTACTGAGAATGACGTGAGGGCTGAGCTGAAACCTGATCGTCTAGAATACACCCTTTAAGGCCAACACCTCATTATCCTCTTTATCATCATCATTACCATCATCATCATCATCATTATAATCTGACTCCCTGCAGCAAGCGCCAAAGGACATGCCGACAAGCAAACAAAGGAGAGAACACACACACCATTACCACCTTCACCTGTATTCCACTACTTTTTGTTTTATTATTGAACTGGAGCATGATCGTTCTTCTCTATTATCTCCCTGTGCTGCAGGGGTTTCCCTGTGTTTTATGGGATTCAGGTCTGGGTAATTTTATCCAGGGGTCAGAGGTCGTTACACACTCAGTGTAGAATCGTGTGCAGTCTGATTCACTGTGCTTGATGAACACACAATTGTCACGTCTCTGAATCTATTTAATATGTTATAATTAAATGAGTGATGTGTTTATAAATGTGTTCTCTATTCCCCAACAGTGAAATGCAGGAACACCGGAGTCTTCATCACACACACAGATGTTCATCTAAACCTGAATATAAAAGAAAGGCATGTGAATTAATAACCACAAACTGGACTGTGGTACTTCATGATCAACATGTAATCATCTCTGCTACAAGAGGAACATCATCATCTCCTGTTTATAATTAATCATTCTACATTTCTTCATTCTTACTAACATCTGTGTTATAACATTTAGTGAGAACAAATGAGAACTTCCACAAGTTCTAACAGGAAAATGAGCAGATATTTATTTGTATATTTATATTTAAGAGCAGACTTTAAGAAGAAGCCGAGGTGAATGTTACAGGAAAGACAGAAGACACGGTGTGGTGGTAGGGTGCTGGAAGAAGTGTGAGAGTGAGTAAAGTGGCTGCTTAAATCAAATATCTGTGGCATAAAATATAATAATTTTAATGAGCGTTAATGAGAGTTGAGAAGAAAGTGTGCTGCTTATCAGAAACAGGGAAAAGCAGAGATCATCTTGTTCAGACAAAAGCAGCAGTATGAAGTCAGAGATAGCAGGCTGTCACAAGGAGACCAGGTGTTCATTTACAATCACTCTCATGTACTCATTTGTGATATTTTGTAGATTCTGTCTGACTCCCTTTCTTCTACCTTCACATGAATTTTAAATCAACACACTTTACTGAACACAAAACAGTATTAAAGACAATTGTTAGAAAAAAATCTGATTAAATAGAATATAGTGACATTTCTAAAACTGGTTTTATTTCCTAACCTGGTCATCTGATATTAATTGGAACTAAAGAGAAATGTACAAACGAGGTTAAATTATTATTATTTTTTTCACAATTTAACTAAAAAGGTCATGACTCACCACATTGTCTGTAGTTTGCAATGTTTATCATCCTTAATAACAGAGAGCAGCTTCACTCCTGAGTCTCCTATTTTATTATCCGACAGATACAGTTCTCTCAGATGTGAGGGCTTTGATCTCAGAGCTGAAGTCAGAGCAGCACAGCCTTCATCTGATACACCACAACCATGCAACCTGTAGAGACACAATGACACTCTTCATCAACAGATTTTTATATGAGGTGTCTTTCATGTTGGACTTTCTGATCTCTCTTGATCAATCACAAGATATAATTATTACTGACCAAAACATTATCACTATTCAGTGGCTCCCTTAATAAAAACTCTACAGGAATCCTGCAGGATTTTCATTTTTCTGCAGGATGTTTGCTGGGATCCTGGAATGATGAAATCCTGCAGGACACGTTGACAAACTGTGCAGGATTTTCCTATAGGGTTTAGGATGGAGCAGTACAATAGAAACATGCAGGAATTTCCAGCACACTCGCTGCACAAGGGAAAACTCCTGCAGGATTTTATAATTCCTGAAGGACTGCTGCTCACCTCCTGCAGAAATAAAATAAAGTTCCCAAGAACTTAATCTATCCTGCAGGACGACTTATTTCATTTAAATGAAAAAAATATTCTACAGGTTACATAGTCGACAAAATGCATTAAATGTTAGATCTGCTCTGAGCGGGAAAAACACGCTGCTTAAACAGTGGTAGATCAATGGTTAAGACGTTGGACAAAATATTGTTTCAGAAGAAACCGATAAATCTTTTAAAAATCTCTTTTTTAATCAGTGTTCACATGAACAGATCTTTCTTGAGAAGATCAGACTGTCCGTAATCAGCAGATTAGAACATGTTTTATTATTGATGATTTAAAATATGATCTTACCTCAGTGTCTCCAGTTTACAGTGAGGATTCTCCAGTACAGCAGAGAGACTCTTCACTCCTGAGTCTCCTAGTTTATTAGAGGACAGATTCAGTTCTCTCAGGTGTGAGGGTCTTGATCTCAGAGCTGAAGTCAGAGCAGCACAGCCTTCATCTGAGACATCACACTTACACAAACTGTAGAGAGACACAATGACACACTCTTCATCAACAGATTTTTATCTTGGTTTAAGAATTACTTTAAAGATGATGTGATTGTAAAATTATTTTATTATTCAGAATGACCAGAGGATTTAATATCACCTGTTTATTATAATTAACAGTGTAATTAAAATGATCATACTGAGTGTTATATTAAGTTTCTCTCATCTAATATCTCTCTATATATTTATATTACTACAGAATGAAGGAAGTAAAAGTCTGAATCATCATGAAAAACAAACACTGTCATGAATTAAAAGATACAATGGGTAAATTATAAAATGATAAAACATTCATTCTGAAGAGGATGATCATGAGAGATGATCATGAGAGATGATCTTACCTCAGTGTCTCCAGTTTACAGTGAGGATTCTCCAGTACAGCAGAGAGACACTTCACTCCTGAGTCTCCTACATTATTAAAGGACAGATTCAGTTGTCTCAGGTGTGAGGGGTTTGATCTCAGAGCTGAAGTCAGAGCAGCACAGCCTTCATCTGAGACACCACAGTACTGCAACCTGTACAGAGACACAATGGCACACTCTTCATCAACAGATTTTTATCTTGGTTTACTTGCTATGATGATGATTACATTCAAGACTTTCTGCTCTCTCTTGACCAATAATAACATAATTATCACTGACAAAAACATTACCACAACAAATCACACGAACTGTTTCAGCGAAGTATTCTTTTAAATCTATTAGGAGAACGATTATAACTGTCAGATTATTATTTGGTTGTGGTGATATTTAAAATAATTTTATTCAACTGATGATTTTAACAGAAGAAATAGTCAGAATGGACCCCTGCCCCATAAGATTATTATTTAATAAATTCATTCAGAAAGTCTTCAGATTTTGAGTGAAAAAAGGAAACCAGGCCTACTCTAATTCCTGTGATTAAAGATGACGTGTACAGACACGGCCATCATTTTGTTTTTATCACAGTTAAAATGACTTTGTTTTGCTGTTGCCCCATGCACTCCTCAACCAACTGCAGTTCTGTTCTTCATCTCTCAGATGAGTCCAATCTCCACTCTGACAGCGTGCTCCAGTGTTAACACAAACTGAAACACATTTCATCTCATTATATCCTCTGATTACAGTGTACGAGAGTCAGGGGGAAAAGACACGGTGTGAAGTCTCTTTCAGAGAAGATAAACTCTTTATTGAACTAGTCTGTTACACGGATACACACCACGCAGAAATGTTACTGAGCAAAGACACTCAATGCAGATTCTTAAAGCAGCAGCTCCTAGAGAGTGAAAAGTGATTTTATAAAATATTCATTTTGAGGAGAATTAACACTCATGTCTTCTCTAAACCAGATTACTGCTCATAATTTATTGTTAAATAAAATATTCCTGGATTATAAAGCTAATGGGGGGTAAAATTGTCTGCACATTGGGTTCATCAGGTTCTACTGGTTTAGGATGTGAAATTCACAGTAAATAAAATTTCTACAGAAGAATAACATGAAGACAGAGGGACAGATGAGCTGAGATTTTTGTGAATTTGAGGAAAAATCACCAAAAAAAAGTGTAGAAACATTGGAAGTGTAACTGTTACATTTTCTGCTCAATTTAATAAAGATTGTGAGATTAGCAGTCATCAGTTTTACACATTATTTTATCCTTCTCTAAATTAGCACCATGTGTGCTGTTGGAGCGGTTGCCAGGTCCCTGTTTTAATAAGGAATTTAGGTACTTTTGACTCACCAGCATGGATTGATTTCTTTGGCTGTGGATTGGAGTTTGGACATTTTTATGTACATTATTTTTAATGATATCTGTATATTAAAACATACAGTAGTGAGCATGCACTGTGATCTCCTCTCATACACACACCTATCGATCCTGTTCTCAACTTCAGCTCTGTGTTACTATATGAATGTATTTGAGTCAGTGGGTTTCCTAATAGATATTCTTTATTTATTATAAAATGTGGAATGATGCGAGACCACTGTAGGACCCCAAGTTGCTCCCGATGACAAGCTAGTGCCTTGCATGGCAGCTCTGTTACCATTGGTGTGTGAGTGTGTGTGTGAATGGGTGAATGAGACACAATGTAAAGCGCTTTGGATAAAAGCGCTATATAAGTGCACATTTACCATTTACCATTAGCATTATTAGAGGATGTGTCTTACTGAGGAGGAGGTCATGTGACTCTCAGAAAGATGATCTTACCACAGTTTCTGCAGTTTACAGTGAGGATTCTCCAGTACAGCAGAGAGACACTTCACTCCTGAGTCTCCTACATTATTAAAGGACAGATCCAGGTCTCTCAGGTGTGAGGGGTTTGATCTCAGAGCTGAAGTCAGAGCAGCACACCCTTCATCTGAGACACCACAACCACGCAACCTGTAGAGACACAATGACACAATCTTCATCAACAGATTTTCATCTTGGTTTACTTGCTACGCTGATGACGTGTCTTTCATGTTGGACTTTCTGCCCTCTCTTGACCAATCACAAGAGACAATAAAACAAAGTTATCAAGTACTTAATCTATCCTGCAGGACGACTTCTTATTTCTTGTAAATTATTTTTTCAGGAAATGAATGATTGTTTATTGATCGCGAAATGTGGAATAATACAAGACCATTGTAGGACCTTAAAGAAAGAACAATTGAGGAAAACTGCATGGTTTTAATACTGCTTGTCTTTTGAACTGCATCTGTAACACAGATCTGGCAACCCTGTTCATAGCAGCTACTGAGGAGCAGGTCATGTGACTAATATCTGAGACACCACACTGATACAACCTGTAGAGAGACACAATGACACACTCTTCCAGGGCTCCAGATGGCAACTAAACTGGTCGCCAATGCGGGTAACTTTTACATTTTGTGACCATGTTTTTTCTGCCAGTCGCCAGTGGCCACGGTTACCCACAAATTAAATAGAAATGACTAAATGACTTTTTGTGTTAAGCTACTGAAGTCATCTCCTCTTGCACCTGCGTCTACCTGCCCTATCGTGTGCACTCCTGTATGTTTTCCAATAAAGATACTCTGTACTCAAAGATACAGAGTATCTATACTGTACAAAGATACTATGTCCTGCAGTGGTTGAAGCGTCGACTGTATAGATGAACAGAAACAGGTTTAACGTCACGTTTATCGGGTTAAAAAGTTGGAAGTGTTAACTTTATTAAAGGTGTTTAATTGAGTTTGATGTGGTTTAGTTCGTTGGAATTTGAATTTATACGTTATATGAAGGCTAGCTAACAGTTAACTAACGTTAGCCAGCTGACAAGAAAACGAAATGCGCAAACGAAAAATATCAGACTTTCTCATTTCCCTCCCCGTCCAAACCCTACATCTTCTACATCAGATGCCGGCCATGTTGTGACCAACTCGACCAGTAAAAGTTCTCAAGTGACATTTGAGTCACCCCAGCCCGTTCCGATCGGTGTGCGATCTTTTACAGATGATTACAGCCAAGCGCAGCGAGTTGAGTCTTTTTCTCCCGTCCCTGCGGCTCCCATCCCGACAAAACCGTTTAATCAGCTTGGCTACAAGAGTTCGCCTGGTTACATTATGACATTGGGAAAATGTACTGCACCTTTTGTGCTAAAGCAGGACAAGATATTGCTAGTAAAACAGAGTTCATTACTGGTTCGAGTCATTTTAAAAACGTGAAGAAGCATGGTGACAGTAAAAAACATAAGAACGCCAGGTATTGAGTCATTGCTATGTCTGCCCCTCATGCCAACCCAATCGTAAAAGCAGTGCAACGTGCTAGTGATAAAGTTGCAGAAAACTCTGAGCCTGAATAAGCAGGAAACAACTAATTGTACATAGCTGAATAAAAAAGTGAAGAAAAAAAAAGAAACAAATGACTGGACATTTAAGTATTTATGGGAATATGATTCAATAATGGGGCGGTGGTGGCTTGGTGGTTAAAGCTCTGGGTTACTGGTCGGAAGGTCGGGGGTTCAAGCTGATGATGATGTGTCTTTCAGGTTCGACTTTCTGATATTTCTTGACCAATCACAAGATATAATAATCACTGACCAAAACATTACCAGAAATAAAATAAAGTTCCCAAGTACTTAATCTATCCTGCAGGACGACTTCTTATTTCATTTAAATGGAAAAATATTCTGCAGGTTATGTAGTCAACAAAATTAGTTTAAAAAACAGCAGATCTGCTCTGAGCGGGAAAAACACGCTGCTTAAACACTTTTAGTAGATATGTAGGAATGTTCGTTTTAGGATAATAAGATGTTTTTTAGTCATGAATGAGTCAGTGTTTGTAAATCAGTTGAGTAAATGATTCACTGAGTCACAGCACACCAAAAAACGATCAATTTTCACACGTGCTGGTGTAATGATGTAATTTACAGAAAGGGCAGTAAATGAATGTTTTTCGAGAAAAGATTTGATTCACTGAGATGACGTCACTCTTTGGCACTGCATTAACACAGGTATTCAAATTCACAAATTCACCTGTCACCAACCATCTGTAGAGGTATAGTCCCACTTTTATCAAATCATTTCTTTAATCGTTATGGTGTACTAAATTACTGTTTTGTTGTGTATTTACACACTGCAGTTAGCGTAACATTAGCTCACTTACTATCAAACACAGCTAATTATATTATTTACAAAAAATGTCTTACCTTTCTGACCAAAAATGTTAAGGCCAGAAATTGAACAGTGGATGGGCCAGGGTAAAACAGGGTGGGCACAGGTTTGAAAATAAAACTTAAAAGAACTAACATGACTGCAAAATGTGGCCAAAGTGCTGAAAGTCTTTCACTCAATAGGTTTGTTCAGACTGATAAAATGAGAGATATTTGTACTGCTGAGGGAACATCTAACCACTGATATTAGGACAAAATATTGTTTCAGAAGAAAACGCTAAAATCACACGAATTGTTTAAACTACGTATTGTTTTAAATCTATTAGGAGAACCATTATAACTGTCGGATTATTGTTTGGTTGTGGTTATATTTTAAATTATTTTATTCAACTGATGATTTTAACAGAAGAAACAGTCAGAATGGACCACGGCCCCATCAGATTTTTTTAATAAAATACATTTATTTATTTATTTATTTATTTATTTAATACATAAGTGATTCTGGAGAAAAATCATTATCACTCAATGACTAATCTAGTTGTTCTGCATGTTGTACTGTTACAGAACATTGCAGGTGAAAAACAACACTGTACACAACTGCTGCTTTTAGTGAGTTATTGTGACTCTCAGAGAGATGATCTTACCCCAGTGTCTCCACTTTACAGTGAGGATTCTCCAGTCCAGTACAGAGACTCTTCACTCCTGAGTCTCCTAATTTATTCCCATACAGATCCAATGTTTTCACAGTCAGATGCAGTTCTCTCAGATTTGAGGTTTCTGAGCTGAGCGCTGAGACCAGAGCTGACCAACTTCTCACTCCAAGTGAATCACACCTGATACTGAAGGAAATAAAATAATACATAATGAACTAACACCAGTGCAAATTATCAAACAAGTCCTCAATGCTATGACTGAACCTTCTCATTTTCATAAATGCTAAAAGTACAAACACCAGTTAGACAATATGCTTAAAGGGACATTCCAGCCAATATCTAAATTTAACCCTTGATACATTTGCTGTAAACATCACCGGGGCTGTTTCTTCATAAACACTAGGCACTAAATTAGGCAAATACACACAAAAAAAGAAGAAATAGACCCAAACCCAGTAATATATATATATATATATATATATATATATATATAAATTCATTAATTATTGTTAGTCAATTTGTACACTTTCTTGCTTCCACTTGTTGATGTATTAAAAATGGATAAAGTTAATAGATAACTACAGCTTACTAGCTACTTTCTAGAGTAGGGTTTATACTCATCCTGTATAATATGGGATTGTCCTGTATTGAAAAAATACAATTATTGAGTTCATACAGGATGTGATTTGTCCCATATTCTCGTACACATGGTTTCATACATACACTAAATCTCCACAGTGGTGAGAATCATAATAGTGAATAAAATGAAACCAATTTCACAAGAAATAGCAGGAAGAGAATACACGTGCAGTGTGAGCTTGCATGTCAATGTCATTGTTGCCCTGGTTACGGAAACTCAGTCATGCGGTTCTAAAAAATGTCTTAAACACAAATTCCCAGTGAAACACAAGAGTCTGTGGAGGTACAGGTGTGAGATGGGATACAGTCCTGTCCCTGACAATGAATACAACTCAAACTGTACAGTTTACTGTGGAGCAGGTGGCAGGTGATGATCATGTCCGAGTGGCTAAAGAGCGGAGTGAATCACTTAGTTCCTTTTACCTTAGACTTCCCATGAACAGGATATGGCATATTACTCTTATTTAATAAATTTTTATCTTATGTACCGAGTTTTCCTGAATACAATTAACTGAAAAAATCGCCATAAATGAAAGGCTCAGGGGTAACCAGTAACAGGGCACTCTCAATGCTGAGTTAGTAATCAGGTGAACGTGATCTGGGAAGTAGGTCATGTGACCCATGTGGTGGAGTTTGTAGTTCGTTGTGCTGCTGGGAAATGGAGGTCAGTGCAGGTGTTTGGATGTGGTGTGGAATTCTGGGAGTTGTTATGAAAGCAGGTGACATAAGAAATCATTTTCAGGTGCTGTTTGCCATTGCTGCCACCTATCTGCAGCAAAAGCACAAGTGGCAATTAGCTTAGTTCAGCATTATGGCCTTAGCACGTTTAAAATGAAATAATAATGAAATACTCTGCTGACAATTCGCCCTCATTTGGCAGGTGCTAATATCATACACTGAATTCGACCAAACAAACCAAACGAACCATCCTATATAACGACGCATGATTAGAACTACGTTACATAAAAGCGTTTGTTTTGCTAATGGCTTGCAGTCTGAATCTTTAACTTGGACCAAAGACTCAGTTGATAGATTATAATAACTACAGCTAAAAAGAAAGAAACAATAAGCTTGCGGAGCTGGCATATTGATGGACAACTGTTATGAGCAGAACCCTGGAAAAAAAACAGGTGCAATAGAAAAATAGTAGAAAAATGTGAAGAAAAAATCTTCAAACTACAAAGATAAAATTTAAAGATTCTAAATGTCAGTGTGATATAGCTAAGGCTTATTTAAATAAAAACACAAGCTTTCCAAATATCCAACATAAAACTAGCATTACTGTGGTAATAATAAATCATAATTTCAAGAATCTTTTTAATTATTTCCAGATACTAAGATAATATAATATATTAAGTCATAACTTCAAGACTTCAGTGTTTTTTCCTCAAATGAAAACAGCTGAGTTCCACATATTTAATACCTGTTCTTCAGTCTTATTCATTTGTTTATGCATTTTTATTCTCTAATTTATCTATTTGCATAAACTCCGCCCTATATCACCTTAAATTCAAAACATCCCAAAGTAGATATTTGTCAAATTTTCTTCAGTTTCTCTCGTTCTAACACTGTAAGAGTAGAACAGTTATATTCAGCTTTACTTACATTGCTTTTCTGGAGGCTGCAATCACAGGCATCATCTTCAGAAGAACAGCTTCTGTTATCTTATCTGTTCTGAAATATTTATTCAGGTCAAATTCTTCCAGCTCCTGTGCTGATGTCAGTAAGACAAACACCAGTGCAGACCACTGTGAAGAAGAGAGTTTACTTTGTTTTCCAGATTTCAGGTAGTGTTGGATTTCCTCCACTAGAGAATTATCACCCAGTTCATTCAGACAGTGGAACAGATTGATGGATTTCTCTGTAGGAAGATATCCACTGATCTTCTTCTTCTTAATGTGCTTGGAGTACTTCCTGTCTGTATGTTACTAAGTCATGTAAGAGATTCTGATTGACCTCCAGTGAGTTCCGCAGAAGAGTTAAAAAATCCAGATTTCCAGTCTATCTTTCTAAAGTCTGATCTACAGCATTCTTGCTGTAAATCTGAGATAGTTCCTTTTCGTCGTGTTATGAATTTTTTCTATAATTTGTGCACATACATTTCTCCTTCCAGGTGCTCATGAATGCTGCACATAAAAAAGCAGTACATTTTACTCTGGTGAAGCCCAAACTCCTCTCTGAAGATCTGCGTACACACACCTGAGTACACTGCTGCTTCTCTCACATCAATGCCACACTCTCTCAGGTCTTCCTCATAGAAGATCAGGTTCCCTTTCATCAGCTGCTGAAAAGCCAGTTGTCCCAGTTTAAGAAGCATTTCTTCATCACTTTCCTGCTTCTTTGAGTACTTTTCTCCTATGATGCTTGTCTGAATGATGAGGAAGTGTGTGTACATTTGAGTCAGAGTCTTGGGGATCTCTCCACTCTCTGCTTCACCCAACATTCTCTCTAGAACAGTGGCTGAAATCCAGCAGAAGACTGGGATGTGGCACATGATGTAGAGGCTTCTTAATGACTTCAGGTGTGTGATGATGTTATTGGCCAGGCTCCGATCACTGATCCTCTTCCTGAAGTACTCCTCCTTCTGTGAGTCATTGAACCCTCGCACCTCTGTGACTCGATGGACACACTCAGAGGGGATTTGATCAGCTGCTGCTGGTCGAGAGGTGATCCAGATGAGAGCAGAGGGAAGCAGATTCCCTTTGATCAGGTTTATCAGCAGCACATGCACTGATGCTGATTCAGTTACATCACACACTCTCTCTGTGTTCTGGAAATCTAAAGAGGAAAGCGCGACACTCGGCCCAACCGTCCAAAAATGAACAGAACCTTTTCCAAACTGGACATTTCTGTTTCCTTTGTTTCATTAAAACAGACATGAAGGAGCTCCATCAGACTCAGTTTCTGGTCCTTCATCAAATTCAACTCTCTGAAAGGAAGTGGAAATATGAGGTGGATGTCCTGATTTGCTTTCCCTTCAGCCCAGTCCAGAATGAACTTCTGCACAGAGACTGTTTTTCCGATACCAGCGACCCCCTTCGTCAGGACAGTTCTGATGGGTTTGTATTTTTTAGATAAGGACTTTGTCAGCACAGTTCTGATCGGTTTGTCTTGTTCAGATAAGGGCTTAAAGATGTCGTTGCATTTTATTGGTGTTTCGTCGGTTGTTCTCTTGGATGCTGCCTCGATCTGTCTCACCTCATGTTCCTTATTGACTTCTCCACTGTCTCCCTCTGTGATGTAGAGCTCTGTGTAGATCTCATTCAGGAGTGTTTGGTTTCCCAGGTTTATTATCACTCCATTCAAACACTCAAACTTCCTCATCAGGTTTAATTTGAACTTTTTCTGGAATTCATTCACTGGAACAGATTCTCGGTCGTGCCTGTGAGATGGTGAAGTAGGAAGATGTGGTGAGACATGTGGTCCAAATATTTTCTATAATCTAATCCCTCTGTAGTTAATAACAGCAGAGAGTTTTATAATATCAGTGTGTCAGTGCCACAGTCAGGTTCTGATCTTACCCTGTATCTGTGATGTTCTTTTCTATTCTGTCTCCAGCTTTCTGTGGAACACTGTGAACAAAAATTGTAGCTGTTAAAGACTATAACATCCATCACTTACACACTATAGTCTAAACCTTTACATAAACATTGGTACAAAAATTATTTTTGGGTGCATTAACATTAAGAAAACACAGTGCTAATCTGGTCTTGTTTTAATTCTAGGTATTTTAGTTGTATTCATTGTCCAGGACAGGAACGTATCCTGTCTCACATTCACACCTGTATCTCAACATCCTCTTGCATTTCATGGCCAAAATACCATTGTAAGACGTTTTTCAGAACCACAGACTCTATAGCCAGGACAATGATGATGTTGTCAATCTAACACAGTGTGTGCCTGTTATTCTCTGTCCCATATCACTGAATTTGAACTTCTCTGCTATTTTTTTATGAAACTGGGTTGATTTAATTCACTATTATGTTATTCTCACCGCTGTGTAGACTTACGGTATGTATGAAACATTGTGTATAATAAGAATGTAGGAAAATCGCGTCATGTTTTAACTCAATAAGAGATTCAGCATTTTACGTTTGAGTACAGGACAATCCTGTTTATAAGGTATGGATGGTTGCCAATCCTAGATAGAGTGAATGGTTTACTCAAGTGACAGAAATTTTGAGTTACTGTTACACAGTGGCATCCAACCATACATGTTCAAGCCAGAATATACAGAAGAACTGCAACAGTGAGAAGAGTGGCAGTAGGTCTTTCACAATTACACTCAGCCAAATAACTGAAGTTAGCAACAACACAAGTAGCTACCACAATGTTAGCTATCAATGTTACATGATTATTTACCTTTTCATTATTTTATTTTTTTTATTGGAATTGATTGGAGACGTTACCTGTGCAGAAGTGAGGAGTCTCGATCTTTAAATACTAGAGGAAGGCCCATAGACTGATCACTCTTCATGGAGATACAGCTGGGTGCTGGTGATTCTGATCTCTTTCCCTGGAGTTTACTGCACAACATTATAGACAATCCTTTAGTCATTTATATACACTCTTTACGGTTCCACTAACTTGTTAATTTAATGAGGATTTCATTTTACTTACAATGAACTGAAACATTATTTCACACTGAGTGGAGACTGTTAGCTTTTCATTAAGAGTAAAACTTTGGTTAAGTTATTCCTTTCATATGTACTCAGTAAATAATTTAGGTAAGGGATAATCCACAGCTAAGTGTGCATTACATCATAATAATGCATGCTGTAGAGGCAAAGAACCACCTGTAATGAAGAGGAGAGTGGTTTAAAATGGTGTAATGCACTCCTAGTTATGGATTATACTGCTTATACCATGGTCACTGCCAGCATTGTCAAGTTAAAGCTGTCATTACCCAGCAAACACAGCACCCGGTCCTCTACATCAGCCGGAAACTGGCCCCCGCGGAAAAGAAGTACGCCGCGGTGGAGCGGGAAGCCTTGGCAATCAAGTGGGCCATTGAAGAGTTGAGGTATTACCTAGCAGGCCGACACTTTGTCCTGGTCACAGACCACGCGCCCCTGCAATGGATGGCCAAGGCCAAGAACACGAACGCCCAGGTCACTCGGTGGTTTCTCGCCCTGCAGGATCCCGGTCCCAACGCTAACCGGAAGGGCCGTCACGGCAGGGTGGAGCCACCCCCGCCTCGCCGGCGGCGGATTGGCGAACCGGGAGCAAGAGGTTCACCAATACAGCTCCAGAAGGAAGGGGATAAAAGGACACCCTTCCGCCCACGGAAGTTTGGAGATCAACTCGGCTACAGGGCTCCGCCCCGGACGAGGACGACGACGACAGACGAGGACAGTGGTGAGGCTGAGAAACTGGCACAGGGAACCGCTTCTTCCCAGCTCTTCCGGGAATCCCGACACGCCCCGGAGGACGCCGCTACGCCAGCCCCGCCCCCGCCGGGTTTCCCTCATCCAGCCACACGCACACACGTACGCAAACACACACACACACACCACCACTGACTGAAGGACAAATAAATCCTGGATTCTCTCTCACTTCTCTCACTACAAACTGCCTCCCGTGTGTTTGTGCTACGCCTTCGCCCCCCTGGGCTGATCCCGCTACACTGGTGGAGGATGCGGGCAGTAGCACAGACCCGTCCCTAAAAAAAAAAAAAACCCCACACAACTCATGGAGCAAACTTTAAAACACCTACTGGAGGCCAGCATCCAGCAACAGACCGTTACTCAGCAACTCACCGAAAGCCTCCAGGTGGCCACACAAACGCTGGTGGACCTTAAGACCCTGACCCCCGCCGCCACACCCCTCCCGGACCCCAGATGCGAGCTCCGCCGCCTATTACCACCCCTCTCCCCCGACGAAGACCTCGTAGCTTATTTTGAAACCTTAGAAAATATTGCCCTCGGCCGGAGGGGTGGATCGGGATGACTGGCCCAGGGCCATTGGCAGGTTACTCACGGGGGAGGCATGCACCGCCTATTACAGCCTCGAACCAGAAGACGCCGCAGATTACCCAACGATGAAAGAGGGGGTCCTGGCGTGGTGTGGCCGCACCACGTGCCAGGCGGCAGTAGAGTTCCATAACTGGGCCTACCAACCGGGGCCGCCCCCCCCGCGGGCAACTAAACGCTCTGGTCCGACTCACTAAGCGGTGGCTCTGGCCGGACCAGTATACAGCCACGGAGGTGGCAGAGAAGGTGGCGATGGACCGGTTCCTGAGGGCGTTACCCTGCCTAGAACGACAGGCCGTAGGGGCACAGGCACCAGAATCACCCCAGGCGTCATGTCGGCGCTAGAGCGTACTATGACCACGCCCGGGTTTAGCCAGGGGGACCATCAGCCCTCTGCCCTACCCATCGGGACCTCAGGGCCCCGGCCTGACCGTCAACGGCCCCCTGGGCCGTGGAGGAACAGCCGTCTCCGTACCGCTCGATCATTGAGTACGTGCAGGAGATGCAAGATAGAATTGACCGCGTGGCGCCAATAGTGCAGGAACATATGCGCGCCGTGCAGGAGGAACAGCAGCGGGTGTAAACTGCCCGCGCCCCCCAGAGTTCCACCCGGGGATCAGGTCCTTCTTCTAGTGCCTAGCAGCGCCTGCAAGTTCCTGGCCCGGTGGCAGGGATGGTATACGGTCCTTGAGCGGACGGGAGCCGTCAACTACTGCCTGCAACAACCCGGTAAGCGCCACGGACGGGACGTTATACCACATCAACCTGAGGGGTGGGTGGAACCAGTCCCGATGGTTTCGCGTTGCGCGGGCGGGACACAGATCCTGACAAGCGTGCCTTGGTCGGACTTTGGGGAAGACCTCACCCCGCGCAGAGACAGGAACTCAACGAGATGGTGGACCAATTTGCAGACGTGTTCTCCTCCTCCCCGGAGATGACCCAGGTGGTTCACCACGCGATCAAGACACCCCCCGGGCGTGTAGTTAGACAGAGACCCTACCGGGTCCCTGAGGCCCGGCAGAAGGCCATCGAGGAGGAGGTGGAGCGAATGCTAGGGGATGGGATCGTCGAGGAGTCATCCAGCCCCTGGTCCAGTCCCATCGTGTGTACCGGAAACCAAACCAGCGGAGCATGCGCCTGTGTAAAGACTTCGGAGACTGAACCAGGTATCAGACTTCGATAGCTACCCCCTCCCCGAGTGGACGACCTGGTGGAGCGACTGGGGAGGGCCCGCTTTATATCCACCCTGGACCTCACCAAAGGGTACTGGCAAGTTGCGCCCTAGCGCCCGACGCCAGGCCCAAGACGGCCTTTAGTACCTCCACCGCCACTGGCAGTACCGGGTCCTCCCCTTTGGCCTACACGGGGCACCAGCCACCTTCAACGGGGCTGATGGACATCGTCCTACGACCACACCGCAGCTCCGCAGCCGCCTACTTGGACGATGTCGCCATCCACTCCTCCACCTGGTCGGACCACCTGTTCCATCTGGGGAGGTCCTGAGGGGCTTCGGAAAGCCGGACTGACAGCCAACCCCAAGAAATGTCACCTGGGATTAACCGGGGGCACAGTACCTGGGTATTGCATTGGGCGGGGTTGCTGAAGCCACAGATGAGGAAGATCGGCGAAGCTAAGGGACTACCCCGCCCTCATCAACAGAAACAGGTAATGCGTGCCTTCTTGGGGTTGGCAAGGTACTATCGGAGATTTGTGGCTCAACTTCCGGCGATAGCTGCACCTCTTTCAGATCTCACCAAAAAGGGCCAGCCGGACCGGGGAAATGGTCAACCGAGGCGGAGAGGGCCTTCCAAGCCCTGAAACGGGCCCTCACCAGGGCCCCGTGTTGCGGAACCCGGATATTTCGCTCCCCTTCACGATACACACCGAGCATCTGAAACAGGGTTGGGCGCGGTCCTCTCCCAAACCTTCGACGGAGAAGAGCACCCGGTCCTCTACATCAGCCGGAAACTGGCCCCGCGAAAAGAGGTACACCGCGGTGGAGCGGAATATATATATAAATTTTTTTATAAATGCCGGGGCCTGGCGATCAAGTGGGCCATTGAAGAGTTGAGGTATTACCTAGCAGCCGACACTTTGTCCTGGTCACAGACCACGCCGCCTGCAATGGATGGCCAAGGCCAAGGACACGAACGCCCGGGTCACTCGGTGGTTTCTCGCCCTGCAGGATTTCTCCTTCCAGGTCCAGCACCGGGCGGGGGCCCTGCACGGGAATGCAGATGGGCTCTCACAACGGGACACGCTCTGGGCCCACCTCCCAGCGGCAGTAGGCTCGGAGCTGAGGGGGGGGGTACTGTCGCGGCGGACCAACACCCGACGCGCAAACTAGGAGGTTCGCTCCTTCCCTGACTGCCGCCCCCAACGCTAACTGGAAGGGCCGTCACGGCAGGGTGGAGCCACCCCCGCCTCGCCGGCGGCGGATTGGCGAACCGGGAGCAAGAGGTTCACCAATACAGCTCCAGAAGGAGGGGATAAAAGGACACCCTTCACCCTACAATATATACATATAAAATAAACAAAACAAAATTGCATTTTGACACTTTGAACATTGTAAGTAAAATAAAGTTCAGTTTCAAAAAATTTGCTGTGCTTTATTTGTGCAGCAATCCTCTGTCAGCATTCGCTAAACGTGGGGGAATGGCAGTATATATTATATATTATAAAATATTTGCGACTTGGCAGATCATACCGTGTATCTAAAGTGTGCATCATGTCTCTTAAATCCCACAGCTTTGTATGGAATCATATTCTTGGATAGATAGAATGTGATGCCTCAAACACCTTTTTCCATCATTTGCTGCTTTTATCGTATTTTTTTTTAATGCTCTAATGCGTCGGTTACTGCTAACTGTTTATGTTTCGGGATATTGTGAGATACAGATGAGTGGGGTTGTTGTACCAGCCTGAGTGGCATGTTCCTTCAGATGCTTCCTCTTAAGGTGGTTGAAAAGATTTGTCGTATTACAGAAGTGCTGACCGTTGCCCGACAAAGTTTACAGATAACTTTGGTTTGAGAAATCTATGACTGTGCTCATCTATATCTGCTGGCTCATGTTGAACTGTTTTTCAAATACGCCTCGTATGAAAGACGCATGATAGAGACACGTGATATTATTTAGGCAATCAGCACAGCCATCTAGTAGGCAATCATTCTGTTGTAGCTGTAACATTATTTTTGCAATGATTATGACGACGAAAAAGGTCACGATCTCTATGATTCACTTGAAAAGTAGGTTGTGGACATCTTAAAGATCAATCACGATACAAAATCTTCAGATCACCCACCAAACTCAGCGGTTTGAATGCACACCTTCCAGACAATGAGAATTAAGTATTCAGAAAGAACATGGTATAAATAGGAATATTTATGACTAGAATACAATGACATGGTAGGTTACCTGGTTTTTGAGTGTGGGGAAACATTATCTTTGTCCAGATCAGGAGTCTTCATCTTTGAAAATTAGTAATGTTTGCACAAACACACAGCGTCCTGAAGAGTCTGAGCTCTTCTGCTGGAATAGAGCACACTCCTAGAAAACACACAAACAAATGTACAGTTAAACTTCACAACACTTTTCACTTTTTGTATAATATTTAATACTGGTGAGCCTAAAAACGTTTGGGTTAAACATGTAACCCTGTTCCCAGAGAAGGGAACGGTGCGTTTAGCATAACACTATGGGAGCGCCCTTGCGCGCGTGACCGGTATCTGAAGCTTGTGTAAAATCAAGCCTCTATTTATAGGCCTGCCATGATCGGGTGACATGGCAATTAAGTGCATCGCGTGATATAAATATGGCACCTGTGAACAAGCCTGCCCTGGTGTGAAAAAGCTACACAACGTTTCGTTCCCTTCTCAGGGAACAGGGATTCATGCGTAACCCAGACATTCCCTTTCAAAAGGAGCTCGACGTTGCATTTAGCATAACAGTATGGGAACGAGAATACCCTACTCCGTCATACCGAGGGTACAGCCTGTTCAAAAAGACCCAATCCCGAGGGTCACTGCAAGACACTCGTGCCCGGGGTGGAAGGAATATCCAGGCTGTAAAAACAAATGAATGTGTGTTGCGTAGACCACACTGCAGCACCACACACATCCTGTAAGGGTACCCGTTTGGACAAAGCCTTTGAGGAGGTGACTGCCCTAGTGGAATGATCCCTTATGCCCAGAGGCGTAGCGGGACTGCGCGCCTCATAAGCAATAGAGATTGCTTCCACTATCCAATTAGAGATGTGCTGCTTTGACACAACATCACCTTTACTGTCGCCGCAAAAGCAGACCAGCAGCTGCTCCGACTTAGGCCACTCGCTGGAGCAGTGGAGAGAGTAAGTACAGAGAGCCCTTACTGGACACAGCAGGTGTGAGGAATGCACATTCCGGTGTGAGGAATGGAGGGGGGCAGAAAGTCTGCAACACCCTAGGATAAAGGAATCGGAGAATCTATGAGCTGGTGCCCCTCAAGGGCCAGACCCACAGTGTCTATAGTTCTGGCCGAGGGTGATAAATCCGGCTTGAGACAGTAGATTTACTCTAAGGGCTGAAACAGGCCCCCGACAGACCTTCCAGGACCACAGAAAGGTCCCAGGAAGGTATGCGCGGCCTGCAGACTGACCTCAGCCGCCTGACACCATGCATAAACCTCGAGGTTAGAGTATGTTGCGCCACAGAGGCTCCATCAACAGGGGCGTGGCGGACCGAATGGCGGCCACGTAAACCCTGATTGTAGAAGGAGCCCACCCTGCTGAGAAACATTCTTGTAAGAACTCCAGGACTGTAGCTGTTGTGCAGTTCACTGGGTCTACAGTGGATCCCTGCGGATGGGAATCTTCTATGGAGTGCCATCTAGCAGGGATATTATCTCTGAGAACCATATTCGTGCTGGCCAATAAGGTGCTACTAGCAGCAGACACAGACCGCCTTGGCGAACTCGTACTAGAACTTGTGGGAGCAGAGCGATTTGGGGGGGAAAGCCTAAAGAGGTGACCTCGGCCAAATGTGTACCATGGCGTCCAGCCCTATTTGTGCAGGAGGAGTGAGGGCGAACCACAGTGTGTATTCTCCTCGGAGGCGAACAAATGCAGTCCCGCTTCGCCAAGCCTCCACCATATGGACTCCACCACTCGTGGATGGAGCCACCAATCCCTGGGTCTCAGCCCCTGCCTCAACAGCATGTCTGCCTCCACATTCCAGTTGCCCAGAATGTACATTGCACTCACTAACAAAACTTTCCCTCTGCCCAGAGAAGAATTAGTTGCACCTGCCTGAACAGGGGGCATGGACATAATCCTCCCTGGTGGTCAATATATGAAACCACCGCTGTGTTGTCTTTAAACACATGGTGACCTCTCAGTTGAGGAAGAAGGAATTTCAGTGCTAGAAATATGGCCCACATATCTAGCAAATTTACATGTCTCTCCAGATGAGGGCCGCCCAAGAGAACGTGAGCTTGATAGCCATCTAAGACCGCACTCCAGCCCGTGAGGGAGGTGTCTGTCAGCCTTGCACTAAGGAGACACCCCTAGAGTGTGACCCAAGGCTAGAAATCAGGGACACTCAAATTCTCAGAGCACGTAGGCATTGCCGCGTGACATTGAATACTCTCAGAGGTTTCGTCCTTGGATGAAACCCCCAATTTCTCAGCCACCACTGAAACGGTCTCCTGTGCTATTGCTCAATGGTATGAGGTTGGCTGCTCATAAGCTCCAATAGTCTTTCCATAGAGACTGGAGGGGATGCCAAGATCCAGCTTTATCTTGCTCAATGTTGATAGGATTGACCCTATGCATGTTGGGGATAGAAATGCCCTCATCGTAGTAGTGTGCAGAAAGCACACTTTCCTGAGGTTCAACCTGAGCCCCAAGCTCTTCATGTGGGCGAGAACAAATCTCGATGTTAAACCGCCAGTTCTCTGAATCGTGCTAGAATTAACCATTCGTCCAGGTAGTTACTACATTGATGCCCTGGAGTCACAATGGAGCAAGAATGAGATACATTCACTTTGTGAAGGTGCAAGGGGATAAATCTAGTGATATCTCTATGTGGAAATATGCACCTTTTAGATCTATCATCACAAACCAGTCCTCAAACGAACAATAAGTTTGGGCGTCAGCATCTTGAATCTGAATGTCCGAAGATTACAGTGCAGATGATGCAGATCTAAAATTGGCTGCAAACTCTTCTATTTTGTGTGGACCAGGAAATAACGGCTGTAAAAATCTCCCTACCTCAGGGAATAGGGTACATCTTCTATGGCCCATTTGTTCAAGAGGGATCTTACTTCCTGTGCTAATGTCAGGCTTTGGTCTGTGCTGACTACCATTTACTTCGATGAGCAGAAAAAATGACCTACATATCCTCAGAGCTTCTACCTTCTATTACAGGGGAACTGATGCTCACCATAAAATATGACTAAAAAATGAAGCCCCGCCTCCATGAGCTCACAGGTGTGTTGGGATTGGCAAGGATTGCATTCTATTCGAGCCTGGCTCCACTACTTTTCTGAGCATTTCTGAGAGATGTTTTCTCTGAATCACTCAGTGTTTATTATTCTTTTTTTAGTCACTGAATTTGAAATTTCTTGAATTTCTGACACTTTGAATTTGCACGGTTTTCCCCAAGCATTACAAATTCAGGTTCTGCTGACTCTGATTTCACTCCATACAACACCTCTTTACAGCCTATAAACACATCACGGCTGTGTCTGAAATCATGTATTGTGACAGTGACACTCTGCACAGCTGTTGAAACAGTATGTACTAATCAGTATGTGTGTGCATTATGACTACAATCTCAGACATTCTACCTCCGCCATGTTAGCATTGTCATGTGACCTTTGATGTCATCACACACACAAAAATCAAGGGGCCACCAGATTAAATCAACCGCACTAACTGCAAAACGCATATCAGGAAAGTTAACTGAATTAGTAATGTAATGTGGGCAGTGTTAACAGGCTGAGGTAAATTCGTTGCTGCTAGCTTGGCCAGCTAAGGCATGATGGAGGTCACACAAACGTTTTCAAATGCTGTGAAAACTGTTTTCTTGTTTAAACCTTCAACAATTTATTTGAGTACTATTAAACACGTCCTGTTTAACAAAGGTTTAACCCTCAAAGACTGAAACCGCGGCCCATGGATAAAAATAACTGTTGTTTAAAAATGTTTAATAACTTTTGAACTGCTGATCCAATATGTATGTGTTAAAAGGTACCGTAAAGTGTAAATACTCAGCTTTTCAGGCATATTACACTTGTCTCAGCTGAACGTTCATCGTGGTTATGCTATCACATTCTATGTATCACATTCTAACCAACCTATGGAGTTGGTTCCTCTGAGCAAAACAGGAACAGCTGTTGCTGCTTAGTGGCCTAGCGGTAGGGGGTCACAAGAGGACACATAAAACCTCAGGACTGACCCTACTGAAGCCAGTTCTGGTTGTTATATTATGTAAATACATCTCATATAGTTTGTGAAAATGATATGCACCATCTGTTCATTTGCACCTAGTATATTTCTCAATTTGTATTTGCGAATATCATTTGCACTGTTTGTATTTTTGTTGCACAAGACAGTTTTCACTACTTCTTACACTGTTTGCAATTGTTCATGTTCTTTTATAGACACATCTACATTTTCAGTAAATAAAATAACATTTTTAATTGAGAAATGCATATTATAATATTGTAATAAATGGCTATAACTTGCTAAGGGAATGTTAGATGAAGACAAAATTTTATTTGGAAGTCCAGGTATAACATCCAGGTATAACTTTCTAAAGAAAAAAGATTTTGTTTGAGTCCACAGTAAAAAAAAAACAAAAAAACATGAATTGTTTCTGGCATTTTTCTAAATATTATATTGGATAATTCAATCATTCTCAGAATTTTTTTTTTAATTGGCACTTTAAATGATAAAAGATTGTTAAATTTTTCTCCCGTTTAAAATGATATATGGCACTTGATGCTGGCTGATAGAACATGTTAGAAAAACAAAAAAAATACAGGAGTCAGATTTCCCCAAAATCGATCCAGGTCTTTTAAGGTTTAATACTTAAAAAGAGCTGAGACGCATTTTCCCCCACACATTTTTTTTTCTGAGCTTATCCGCACCAGCCCCGCTGTATTATGGGAATTTTTTATTAAATTTTTAGGAATTTTTGATTCAATAAATTCTAGTGGTTTCGGTTCTGCAACCCCAATTCCAAAGAGTTGGGATGCTGGGTAAACTGTAAATAAAAAGACAATGCAGTGATTTGCAGATATCCCCACATGTTATTCACAATAGAACATAGAAAACACATCATATGTTTAAACTGAGTAAATGTACCATTTTCACAAACTTTTAAGAGATGCAGGTTTGAACTGAGTGCTGATAAAAAAAAAATATGTATGGTCTCTCTCCTCTTTAGTTTAGGTTAGAGGACACGATGTCCATGGTTTCCAAAAAGAATTTCAAGTTTAGATTCATCTGATCACAGAACAGTTTTACACTTTGCGCCAGTCCATTTTAAATTAGCTTTGGCCCAAAGAAGACGGCAGTGTTTCTGGATCATGTTCACGTATGGCTTCTTGTTTGCCTGATAGAATTTTGACCAGCATTTGTGGATGGCACGGAGAACTGTGTTCACAGACACTGAGTTCTGGGGGTGTTTCTGAGCCCATGCAGTGATTTCCATTACAGAATCAGGCCTGTTTTTAATGCAGTGCCGCCTGAAGGCCCGAAGATCCATCCATCCATCTTCCTACGACTTCGTTTCAGGCTCACGGGAACCTGGGCGAACTGGGGTATCCAGGGAGCTGGGCACAAGGCGGGGCACACATTGGACAAGGTGCCAGTACATTGAGGAACATTATTCTGAAATTCTTCCACAAATTGTAGACACAGATTTGCAGATTGGTGAACCTCTGTCCATCTTTACTGCTGAGAGACTCTGTCTCTGTAAGATACTCTGTTTATACCCAGTCACATTACTGACCTGTTCCCAATTAACCTCCAGCTGTTTCTTTTCAGTAACACTTACTTTTCCATTTTGTTGCCCGGTCTCAACTTTTTTGAGACGTGTTGCGGCAATCAAATTCAAAATTACCTTATTTGTTCTTAAAATGGTACATTTACTCAGTTTAAACATTCGATGTGTTTTCTAGGTTATATTTGGAATAACATGTGGGTTTATGAGATTTGCAAATCATTGCATTGTGTTTATATTGACATTTTACACAGCGTCCCAACTCTTTTGGAATTGGGGTTGTACAATGGTCATTTCTGGAGGTGTGGTGAAGACGCCCGCGCGAACACAAACAAATTACAGATCACCGAACATGCACAACATACGGGGTTTTTATGTTTAAACGAAGACGATGCTAAATGAAGTGGTTCAAATAAACGTTGCTGTTTGTGTGTAAATAAAGTAGAGGATGATAATGATGATAATTATGAGTTTTGAATGTTTCTTTATTGTCTTTTCTCCTACTGTGTAGTTCACCATTTCACACACAACCCATAACTTCCGCTTCCGGTTCCAGCTGAGAGACATGAGACGGAATATATTTAAAAACACATTCTGTTTGTTCCACACTGATAAATCTATATCCCCCAAACCTTCTGAATGTTTAATTCAGGAGAAACTGAAGAAAGGAAACTGAAAGGTCTGAACCTCACGCGCTGCGGATTTCCTACTGCTGATTTTACACCAGTTTTATTTACAATATATCATCATTCTTCTTATATAAAGTCGTTTATTATAAAGAAATCACTTACGTTTAGTCAACTGTCCTTGTTGTGTGACATTATCACCGTTTCTGCCTTAAAGGTTTCTTTAAACGTTTAAAATCGCTCCACAAAATAGAGTCTGAGGGAGAAACACTTTCAGTTTAGAAAGGTGGATTCACTTCATCTGATGAGTCGTTCAGAATGAATCGACTCTTTGAGCCGGATCTTTTGGTCAACGTTGGGAGCGGACTCGCGAATCTAAACTCTGTAATCTATCCTTCTGCTGAGAATTCATCAGTATTATGTTTTCATGATTCTCTGATGCATTTAATCACATACAGTACAACACACTAGCAGTAACTGATCCTCTCTGTACTGCACTTACACAGGAAAGAGACTCCGGTAAAGTTACTTTCACATATTCACATTTCCGTCTTCAGCAGCTTTAGCAGCTCAAGAAGGATAAAACATTTAAATTATTGTTATTCACAAACAAAATAATCAGTTACAACTTTTTTAGTAACTGATGTTTAAAATCCAGAGAATTGTTGAGAATTGTGTGTTGTTTACTAATGTTTACTAATCGTTTACTAATGTTTACTAATGAGTTGTTTACTAATGTGACAGGAGAAGTGATGTTACTATCCTGTTGACTCTGCTCAGGGTGTGGCTTCGGCAGACCAATAGGGTGGGAGCTATCCGATTATTTAAGGACCTTTATTTTGGTAGGCGTATAGGTAAGCTGACCTGGGGTCGGCATATTGATAAAATAAAAAACAAATGTAAAAAGATTAGTAATGTTCTGAGATGTCTGTCAGGGCAAGACTGGGGAGCAAGTATGACATCGCTCATAAATATATATCAGGCTCTGACGAGGGCCGCCTTTTATTATGGCTGCCTAGCATATATTTCGGCATCACAATCAAATCTTAAAAAGCTTGATGTGGATATGTACTAGATATGTACTTCGGATCTGTACTAGAGCATTTAAATCATCACCAGTGACTGAATTACAGGTGGACACAGGAGAGATGCCATTGTGTATCAGGAGGGTTAAGATCATGCTGGCATATTGGGTAAATCTACAAGGGAATAGCAGGGTACACACCACTAAAGCCATTTTACAGGAATGCTCAGAGTTCTATAGGACTAACTTTAATAGCTTTGGATGGTTAAGAAATGTAAAGGCACAAAATGCAGGTCTCAGTCACCTACAAGTGAGCTCCATTGTGGCGATACCAACTTTACCACCCTGGAGATTCATAAAACCATCTGTAGATACAAGATTACAACAAATATTAAAAATATTAAAAGAGAATTCGAAAATAGCACGACAAGGGATACTAATTCAAAACTATATGGATATATATACAGATGGGGGAGCACGGTGGCTTAGTGGTTAGCATGATCGCTTCACACCTCCAAGGTCCGGGATTCGAGTCCTGCCGTGGCCATTGCATGCGGAGTTTGCATGTTCTCCCCGTGTTGCGGGGGTTTCCTCCGGTTACTCTGGTTTCCTCCCGTAGTGATTGGCGTGTCCAAAATTGTCCGTATTGTATGAATGGGTGTGTGAGTGTGCCCTGCGATGGACTGGCACCCTGTCCAGGGTGTACTCTGCCTTGTGCCCAATGCTTCCTGGGATAGGCTCCAGGTTCCCCGTGACCCTGAAGAAGGAATAAGCAGTAGAAGATGGATATACAGATGGGTCAAAACAACCTGAGACTGGCCGCAGTGGTGCAGCTGTTTTCATTCCTCGGTATGAAGTAGCAGTCAAAAAAAGTTCGACTATCGACTGATTATTTGTCAGTGTACACTGTAGAATTATTAGGAGTCCTATTGGCACTGCAGAGGTTGGAAAAAAAATCATCAGAGCCTAGATGTTGCTATAGCTTCTGACAGTCTATCAGCACTATCAAGCATACAGTCTGGGAAAACATCATACAGACAAGACATCGTCTACCAAATACTTAATCTGCTTCTCATACTTCATGCTAAGGGGCTGAGTGTTTCGTTCTTCTGGGTTCCTGCACATGTAGGGATAGAAGAGAATTAAATTGTGGATGTACTGGCAAAATGATCGATAAAACAAGAAACTTGTTTATATACAAGTACCATTAATTAAAGCAGAGATCAAAATCATTATAAAGGAACACACGCATAAAATATGGCAGGAATACTGGGACACAGCTGACACCGGAGGACCCCAATATATCATACAAAACAAGTAGGCATGAGAGTGAGGCAGGGCAGAAACCCAAAGGAAGAGATGATAATTACGTGTCTTAGAATAGGTCATGCTGGATTAAATCTAGCATTAAACAGAATAGGAAAACACTGGACTCTGCACCCACCGCAATACACAAGAGACTGTAAAGCACATTGTATCACACTGCAAAAGATATGAAGAGGAAAGAACTGAGCTAGAGATGCAGATTGGAAAACAAAACATGACACTAGAGAACTTGCTGGGGAAAACATCTGGGGAAATGCACCGCCCCCTAATGAACTATTTCAAAAGGACGGGTATAACTATTTTTAGTATATAATTTTTTTTTTAATTATTTTTTTTTTTTTTTTTTTAAAAAAAAAAATATATTTAATATTTTTTAATAATATCTCGTTCACGGGGGCAGAGGGAGGAAGGGACAAAGAAAAAAAAAATTAATAGTTGAAAGGAATGAAGAAATGAGAGAATATTGATTATTTTTTTTAAACATTTTTTTTGTTGGTTGGGGGGGATTAACCTGAACTAAACTGAACCGACACACACGAATCAGAACTGGACTCAGAGAGACAAAGCTAAAGAGTTGCAGCAAAGCAACACCAAGCCAAGCAAATTGTGTGTTCATGTCATGCCATGGTTGAGTGTTCATGCCATGCCTAAGTTAGATGAGTGTTTCCTACCATAGTTTAAGGAGTGTTTACAACTTATTTTAAGGAATGTTCAGGCCTTAGTTCAATTAGTGTTTCCATTCCATGTCCTCTGCTTAAGTATCAAATACAGACTTCCCTCCTGCACTTACTTCCTGTCCAAGTCTCCTTATGTAACAAGTACAAATAAATAGTATATAGCTATTTATCTCTTTATTTTCTTTTATTTATGCAGTATTGTTTTGTTTATTATAATTATTATTAGTGTTTTTTGTTATTATTAATATTATTATTATTATTATTATTTTAAATTTAATTTTTCCCCCTGCCAATCTACTGCCCACACTCCTGTCCAGTAGGTGGCGGTAATGCACTTTTAATAGTTTGCCAACTGCCCTTAAAACAAGAAGAAAGAAGGATTACTTGACGTCAGATCTAGACTGAAACAGGCTGAGACAGGACAGAGTCACATTAAGGGAGTATTTGTGTGTGTGAGAGAGATTTGAGAATAAAGTTTTTATTTGCATTTCCTTCAGAATTGTGGAATGAATTATTATTCATTTAAAGAAGGTATAAAAGGCAGAACTCTCCGTATCGGCCGATATCACTCTGAATAATCAGTTATTGGTATCAGATGAGAAATTTTATATCTGTGCTTCTCTACTAAATACACTGCTGTCCTATTGTATGAGGAGTGTAGGTATTCTTCACTAAATCTTTGTATGTAGAATATTATTTTTCTATTCACCCTTTTCTTTTTGTTTAGTTCTTGCCTATTACCTTGGTTATTCTGTGTAAAGGCCCCCTCTTAATCCTGTTGTATTATACACCTGTACAATGAAGCAGTAAAATAGTGACCTTCTACCTGGGCCTCATTTTATCTCCTTCCTTTCGACCAATCATCATACAACCTCTGCATGTTATTCCTCTTTACCCTTCAACAAAAAGGGGGTAGGTAGGGTGTTTTTTATATATATATATATATATATATATATATATATATATATATATATATATATATATATATATATATATATATAATATATATAATAAATATATATATATAAAAAGTTTATTTATTTTGTTTTTTTAACGCTGCTTATTATTGCCATAGACAGGATGAGACCATGATTCTCACCTTCTATAGAAAACAAACTAACAAATGGGTCAAAATAAACATCCTATACACATAGATGGACTTTATTCTAGATACAGCCCAACAGTGGCAGCTCGGTGGTGCTGGGGTTTGAACTCACAACCTTCTGAGCAGTAGCACAACACTTTAACCACTCAGCTACAAAATGAGGTTTTACATTCTATTCACTTGAGAGATTTTTCTCACCCAAAAAAAACCTGCTGTACATGATAAAACATTTCCATTCATTCAGTACTAGTCACTGAAGATATCTTTTCTAAAAATTCTTGTGCATCTAATCCGTGGGTTTGAATGTAGAAATCACATACTGTGAAATGACCTACTGGTCAGATATTGACACAGAAAGTACTGATCAGTATAAGTGTGAAACATGAATAGAATCTGAATACATTTTAACCAGTTGTCACTTCCAGGCTGTTTACAAGCTGCTGAAATCCTGTCTTATAATCATAGTCTCCTTTGACTATCATCACACAAACATGTATGTATGTATGTGTATATATATATATATAATCATATCCTACGAGACGAAGGAGAAGCAGTATGTGCTCTTTGCCATTGCAGCCATCTATATGTGGTGAAAGGGCAAGCAACAATTAGCTTAGCGAGCATACTGCTTGGTGTGTTTAAAGCAAGATGATTATGATGAAACACTCACTTGTTGATGCGATGAAGTAAAATCTCAGACATGCTGGCCTGTCGCTGTCATATTGAAAGTAACAAAAAGAGTGGAAACAAAAAACCAATGAGATTTCATGCTAAAACTGAAATCTCCTCAGATGGTAAGTGTTCAAATCACTTACAGTAAAATGATTAGGGCTTTTTTGTTTAGTTTTTTTTTACATTTACAGTAATTAAATCGCTTTGGTACTGTATTCATAAGTAAGTACTAAGTAGATCATAGAAATCTGGCAGTTATGGTCTCTACCATCAGTCACAGCTCAGTATATACTGTATGTAAAAGTGTGTGCGCGTGTATGTTTCTCAGCATGAAAGCCCGACAAGACTGCAAGGGAATGAATCCAGAAAGAATCCTCATGACCTCATCTGTAAAAGGTAATTTTCTTCATACTGTAAGAGCTGTTGGAAATTCTTTTTATTAATGAAAACCAGTCTGGAGGACATGCAGAAGACAGCCGTGCACAGCAGCGGAAAATAATGACTTTTTGATAAAGTATTAAGTAATGAAATGTTTTAACACAGTTGGAACAGAATACATTACGTCATTAACTGTATACTCAATTCTACCTAGAAAACAATAAAAAGAAAATTGACATATAACCTGGGGACAATTTTCATTGATCCCACCTTCTGATTACACACTGGATAGATATCACACACATTACGTATTGGTTAGATAATTTTAATTCTATTTATAATGTAACAACTGAACTTTACAGCTATTTTCAGTCAGCACGTCTAAGAGCATTTTGAGAAAAAAATTCTTGTTTTATGATTAAATGAACTGATTGCTAAATTCTATTAATAAACTGAAAGAAGATTATTCTTTTTCTGTGATTAAACCAAAAGTTTTCATTGAGTTCTCACAATAATTGAACACAATAATAAAGCATAGTTCCAGGTTTTGAAAGAACAGCCAGCTTTGTTACAAATGTTCAGTTTTGAGATTTACAAAATTGTACTGAAGTGATTCATGAAAATGTAAACAAAATCCCAATTAAAAACCAGGCCAACCAATTGTGTGAAGAGCACAAGTGTTAATTACAGTACTTTTTTTTATACATTTGTATAAAACACTTGTATTTTGGTGCTTTAATTCATCTTTTTTAATTCTATGAACTATGGACATTAAATATGAATTCTGTTTGTGAACTGCCTTTTTATTTAAACATGCTAAAATGTTTTTGTTTCAGATGATGACAGAGTTCATTCTAATTAAGAAAAACAGGTGTCAAAACCTGTTCCAGTCAAATGTAAGTTGTTCTTCACAGCCACTAATATTAAATTTTATTTACTCACCTGCTTTATTTTTGTTTTCTTTATTATGCATTATTATAAAGGCTCTAAAATGCAATAGATCAGCCTTTGCCCAAAATATGTCCTCAAGACAAGGGTTAGTAGAATATAAATCTATATATTTCATCAATTTACAATATATCATTCAAAATGGATTAAAGCAATATATTTAACTCTCTCTCTCTCTCTCTCTCTCTCTCTGACAGACCAATGAGAAATGCCAAGGTCTCCTAATTTATTCTGTAGATGGAGGCTGTTGTTGTTGTTGTTGTTGTTTTTAAATGATATAAAGATATCACTCATGCGACTGAATGAGAACTAGAATAAGGTGTGTATGTGAATGTGCTCCATAAATAAGGAGACAGGTGTGATTGATGAGCTCTGAAAATTAGTTTTGGAGACAGTGTGAATGTTGCATGAACCGGTGTGTGCTGTTATCTGAGTGGTCATGCCTGCATTTGTGTGAAAGAGAAAGTGAGAGAAAAGACGAGAAATAAAAAAAACACGGTGTGTGTGATCTTCAGATTGAACTGGGTGATGCAGAACTTTGGGAGTTATTTCTGAAAAATATTCAGTTATTTTTCATTGAGAGTTTGAGTCTTGTTTGGGTGATTACATCAGACTGTGAGGATGTGATTCCAGTGGGTCTGTCTGTATTATAATAATTGCTTTGGTATCAATATTAACTTAAAAAAAAAACTGAAGCAGCCGGGAACTTGGCATTGTAAATATTTTGGACATCTGTCTGATTGCCCTTTGTGTAGATCACTCAGAACTTTTAAACCTGTAATATATAAAATATATCAACATGTAGATTGTGTGATCAAGAGGGGCAGACACAGCCTTTGTTGAACAATTCATGATCTGTTGCATTTCTACTAGCTGAGCTAAATATTAATGAACTCACATTTTGTTATTTAGGCTGATGCAAAGGAAATTAATATAAAATAAAGAAAGTAAGACATCAACATTTTTATCCCCTAAACAAAGTGCCTGTTATCCCTTATTAGGTTTTAAGGCTGGAGTTGGGCAGCAGTAATAGAGAAGGGGTTAATTTAATGTCTAGATACCAGCCGCATATATTATACTTTTCAGCTCTGCATTATTGGGAATATAATTCACTAATATCACTTGGCTTTAATCAAATCTGATTAGTGTATGCCACGGCTAGTCCCCGCGTACTAGAATGTTCTCCATTCACCACCTGAATATTAAGAAAAGCCATACAGAAAGGCAGAAAGATTAATATCTGCCATCTGAAGTGTCATTTTTGTGGGAATCAGGCCAGGGATCACTTTGGAGTGCTGAGTATTTACGAGTATAAAAGAAAGCCTGCTCATGAGAGTACATACTCATTCAACTACAGAAGCACATTCCATTAAGAATTAAAGTGTTATAAGTTACCGGTGGCTTAGTGGTTATCACGTTCACCTCACACCTCCAGGGTCCGGGGGTTGCGTGTTTGTGAGTTTGCATGTTCTCCCCGTACTGCGGTTTCATCCGGGGGGTTTCCACTCCGGTTTCCTCCCCAGTCCAAAGACATGCATGGTAGGCTGATTGGCGTGTCTAAAGTGTCCGTAGTGTATGAATGGGTGTGTGAGTGTGAGTGTGTATGTGATTGTGCCCTGCGATGGACTGGCACCCTGGCCAGGGTGTCCCCGCCTTGTGCTTGATGATTCCTGGGATGGGCTCCAGGTTTCCCGTGACCCTGAAGAAGGAGTGGATGGATGGATGGATGGATGGATTAAAGTGTTGTATGGAAGCAGAGTTAATTACATTGCTCAAAGAAACACAGGGAGTAAGTAATCATTTCTGGTTTAGTGCTTAGTAGTTAGCGCGTTCGCTTCAACGTCCAGGGTCTGGGGTTCGATAATAATATTTTATTAAAAACATTATTTTTTACTTTTATAACATTTTCAAATATCACAGACACTATTTTAAATAAAAACAATCATAATGTTGCACTGTTGCTAAGATTTAATCGGATCTTACAAACATCCACGACTAACTCGTAGCCCGCTAGCATCACCTTACTGCTAGCGTTACATTAATTTGATTGGAAAAGCATTGTTCCAAGAGTGTTGATATTTAGTAAAACAGCACTGCTACATTAATTAACCAAAGAACAAAGTGATAAATGTGACTTGTAGTGAGTCTCCAAGAGAATTCCACAGATAAACTCCTCAGGTAAATTCCTCAGATGCCAATCCTGTCAGGTCAGAATTCCACCAATGTCTTGAAACTGTTCCTGTCCATTTTCTGGACATTTGGACATTTCCTCTCCACTGTTCCTATCCACAGATGTTCATCAAACCCTGAATATAAAAGAAAAGCTTGTGATTTAATAACCACAAACTGGACTGTGGTACTTCATGATCAACATGTAATCATCTCTGCTCCAAGAGAAACATCATCATCTCCTGTTTATAATTAATCATTCTACATTTCTTCATTCTTACTAACATCTCTGTTATAACATTTAGCTAGAACAAATGAGAACTTCCACAAGTTCTAACAGGAAAATTAGAAAATTTAGCTCTTGGAGATTTTTAAATAATGAACACTACTGTGTCATTTAGCTCTTGTTCTACATTTATATTTAAGAGCAGACTTTAAGAAGAAGCCGAGGTGAATGTTACAGGAAAGACAGAAGACACGGTGTGGAGGTAGGGTGCTGGAAGAAGTGTCAGAGTGAGTAAAGTGGCTGCTTAAATCAAATATCTGTGTCATAAAATATAATCTTTTTAATTATCTTTAATGAGAGTTGAGAAGTGTGCTGCTTATCAGAAACAGGGAAAAGCAGAGATCATCTTGTTCAGACAAAAGCAGCAGCATGAAGTCAGAGATAGCAGGCTGTCACAAGGAGACCAGGTGTTCATTTACAATCACTCTCATGTACTCATTTGTGATATTTTGTAGATTCTGTCTGACTCCCTGTCTTCTACCTTCACATGAATTTTAAATCAACACACTTTACTGAACACAAAACAGCATTAAAGCCAATTGTTAGAATAAATCTGATTAAATAGAATATTGTGACATTTCAAAAACTGGTTTTATTCCTTAACCTGGTAATCTGATATTTATTTAAACTAAAGAGAAATTAACAAAAGAGGTTAAATTATTAGTCTTTTATTTTTTCACAATTTATCTAAAAAGGTCATTACTCACCTCAGTGTCTGTAGTTTGTAATGTTCATCATCCTTAAGAGCAGAGAGCAACTTCACTCCTGAGTCTCCTACATCATTATCAGACAGATTCAGTTCTCTCAGGTGAGAGGGGATTGATCTCAGAGCTGAAGTTAGAGCCGCACAGCCTTCATTTGAGACACCACAACCACGCAACCTGCAGACAGGTTAAAAACCATACAATGACACATTCTTCACTCTCTCAATTGTTGGATATAAAATATACATGAAATAAACACGAGGGAAACCCAGTATGAGTAATATGTAATTTTATTGAAAATTCACAGGACTTGTGGGCGTGTAATCCTGTGGCAAGCGGTAGGGAGAAAACGGATGGTAAAATGGGGTGCGTCCTGGGCACGTGGGATAGCCAGCCGAGGTGTAATTAGGAGAGTACTAACTGGCAGGTGAGAAAAAGGAAGAGTGGTCAGAAGAGTCTTTCCTCACGAGGAAAAGTCAGGAGTAATGAAGGCCTTAATTTTTAAGAGAGAACCATGAGGAGCCATTTATAAGAATACTTGAGTCACATTGCACCTGCAAGATAACAGTGAGACCAATGTCTCTCCAAATTGTTTTGTCTCGTCCCTCTTTCTAACCTAATGGTATTTTAAAATTCTCTTTTCAAAATATACTTAGAACTCTGATAAGCTTTGTTCTAGAACATCATGGTATTCTGATAAGCTTTTCTTAACATCATGGGAAATTTTTATAAGCTTTTTTTAACATCATGGCAATGTAGACAAGCTCTTTTTAAACGTATTGGTATTGATATCATATTCTTTTTCAAACATATTGGTGTAATAATGTATAAATACAGTATACATAAGGGAGCTTAAGCTCCAGGTGTCAGATCACTTCTGAGAATTCTCAATGGTGTGGATCTTATGTGGTGGAAATAAATTCTAGACCTTTGCTTTTCCTCACTCACGGCTGGTGTCTTTTTTCTATCTCCAACTGGGTTTGCAGATGTGAGCATTGGCTTCTATGTTGAATTTGAAGTGTCTTTGGGTAATAGGCTAAATTCGGGTATTAGGTATTTGTATATTATATCACTCTCTCGATATTCTCTCGATATTATTAATATGATCTTACCTAAGTGTCTCCAGTTTACAGTGAGGATTCTCCAGTACAGCAGAGAGACTCTTCACTCCTGAGTCTCCTATTTTATTAGAGGACAGCTCCAGTTCTCTCAGGTGTGAGGGATTTGATCTCAGAGCTGAAGTCAGAGCAGCACAGCCTTCATCTGAGACACCACAACCACACAACCCTGTACAGAGACACAATGACACTCTTCACTTTCCGATCTCAGGCAGAGGAACAACAGCACTGACTTTCCTCTGGGTGTAAACATTTTCTCTCATTGTGGACTGAGCAACACACACTAGATCTTTAGAAATGTTTTAGTAATAACTTTTCCTCACTTCACACATTTCAACAAAATCTCTATTTTAATCAGCATTCACATGAACAAATATTTCTTGAGAAGATCAGACTGTCCATAATCAGAAGATTAGAACATGTTTTATTATTAATGATTAAAAATATGATATTACCTCAGTATCTCCAGTTTACAGTGAGGAATCTCCAGTAGAGCAGAGAAACTCTTCACTCCTGAGTCTCCTACATTATTCTCAGACAGAGTCAGGTCTCTCAGGTGTGAGGGGTTTGATCTCAGAGCTGAAGTCAGAGCAGCACAGCCTTCATCTGAGACACCGCACTTATACAACCTGTACAGAGACACAATTACACACTCTTCATCCACAGATTTTTATTATGGTTTACTTGCTATGATGATAATGTGCCTTTTATGTTGGACTTTCTTCTCTCTCTTGAGCAATCACAAGATATAATTATCACTGAACAAAACATTAACACGACAAATCACACAAATTATTTCAGCTAAGTGATATGATTAAAGATGACGTGTACAGACACAGCCATCATTTTGTTTTTATCACAGTTAAAATGACTTTGTTTTGCCGTTGCCCTGTGCACTTATCAACCAACTGCAGTTCTGTTCTTCATCTCTCAGATGAGTCCAATCTCCACTCTGACAGCGTGCTCCAGTGTTAACACAAACTGAAATACATTTCATCTCATTATATCCTCTGATTACAGTGTACGAGTCAGGGGGAAAAGACACGGTGTGAGTCTGTTTCAGAGAAGGTAAACACTATATGAACTAGTCTGTTAGATGGATACACACCACGCATAAATGCAGCTCAATGCAGCTTCTTAAAGCAGCAGCTCCTAGAGAGTGAGATCTGATTTTATAAAACATTCATTCTGAGGAGAATTAACACTCATGTCTTCTCTAAACCAGATTATTGCTGATAATTTATTGTTAAATAAAATATTCCTGGATTATAAAGCAAATGGAAAGTAAAAATGTCTGCACATTGGGTTCATCAGGTTCTACGTGTTTAGGATGTGAAATTCACAGTAAATAAAATTTCTACAGAAGAATAACATGAAGACAGAGGGACAGATGTGCTGAGATTTTTGTGCATTTGAGAAAAAATCGCCCAAAAAAGTGCAGAAACATTGAAAGTTTATCTGTTACATATTCTGCTCAATTTAATAAAGATTGTGAGATTAGCAGTCATCAGTTTTACATGTTATTTTATCCTCTCAAAACCAGGTGTAAATTAGCACCATGTGTTGTTGTTGAGCGGTTGCCAGGTCCCCGGATTTAATGAGGAATTGAGCTACTTTTGACTCACAGGCATGATTTCTTTGGCTGTTGATTGTAGTTTGGACATTTTACGTACATTATTTTAATCATATCTGTATATTAAAACATATAGTCGTGAGCATGCACTGTGATCTCCTCTCATACACACACCTATTGTTCCTATTCTCAATTTCAGCTCTGTTACTATTTGAATGTATTTGAGTCAGTGGGTTTCCTCATAGACATTCTTTATTTATCACAAAATGTGGAATAATATGAGACCATTGTAGGATCTTAGTGAAAAATTTTAAAAATCAACAAAAGGATTGTTGCTGTAGCTTGCAATTTTTGTAAGTGCCTTTACCTATCGGTTTTGTTTTTATTAAAACATCTAATTTGTTTTATTTAACTGTTCACCTTTTCAGTCCTATGGCATTAATTTCTGGCTTTGTTTCCAAACACTATTTTTGAGATAATTTCCATTTCACTGCTGCTTTTAAACCCTGCAGTTCACACACAGTGCATTTAGTTTGTGTCCCAGGTGCAGTTTGTGTGATTAGTTACAATGTTTTAGTAAATTTCACAGTAATTTCAGACACATCGCAGTCGCATCAAGTCATGTTTTGTGCTGCAGTTTCTCACGTACGTACATCTGACCCAAAGACTCATCAGTCAAATCATCAGTGTGCAGTGAAAATAAACAATCTTCCCCCTCAGGACATTGATGATGAACCTAAAACTTCTGCTTCAGTCTCACTATTAGAGAATGTGTCTTACTGAGGAGCAGGTCATGTGACTCTCAGAAAGATGATCTTACCACAATGTCTCCAGTTTACAGTGAGGATTCTCCAGTAGAGCTGAGAGACTCTTCACTCCTGAGTCTCCCACATTATTATAGGACAGATACAGTTCTCTCAGGTGTGAGGGGTTTGATCTCAGAGCTGAAGTCAAGAGTAGCACAGCCTTCATCTGAGACACCACAACCAGTCAACCTGTAGACAGACACAATGACACACTCTTCAACAACAGACTTTTTATCTTGGTTAACTTGCTATGTTGATGATGTGTCTTTCATGTTGGATTTTCTTATCTCTCTTGACCAATCACAAGAAATAATTAACACTGAAAAATCATTAGCACTGTTCAGTGGCTCTTAAAAAAAAAAAAAAAAAAAAAAACTCTACAGGAATCCTGCAGGATTTAAAATTTTCTGCAGGACGTTTGCTGGAATTCTGGAATGATGAAATCCTGCAGGACACGTTGACAAACTGTGCAGGATTTTCCTATACGGTTTAGGATGGAGCAGTACAATAGAAACATGCAGGAATTTCCATCACACACTGCACAAAGGAAAAACCTGCAGGATTTTATAATTCTTTAAGGACTGCTGCTCACCTCGTGCAGAAATAAAATAAAGTTCAAAAGTATACTTAATCTATCCTGCAGGACAACTTATTTCATTTAAAAGAAAAAATATTCTGCAGGTTATGTAGTCAACAAAATTTACTTAAAAATTGTAGATTTGCTCTGAGGGGGAGAAAGCACGCGGCTTAACCAGAAGCTGGTATCTCAATGGTTAAGACGTTGGTCTACTGATCAAAAGATTGTGAGTTCAAATGCCAGCATTGCGGAGCTGTCACTGTTAGACCTTGAGCGAGGCCCTTAACCCTCAACTGCTCAGACGTATAAATGAATGTCACTCTGGCAAAATGCCGTAAAAAATATGTGTAAGGAACGCTCATTTTAGTACAATAAGACGTGTTTAAGTTGTGAAAGATTCAGTGTTTTAACAAATCAGATGAGTAAATGATTCAATGAGTCACAACTCAGAAAAATACGCTCACTTTTCACACTTACTGGTGTAATGATGTAATTTACAGAAGGGGCCAGTAAATGAATGCTTTTCAAGAAAATATTCGATTCACTGAGATGACATCACTCTTTGTCATGAAATCTACGTAAGAAAGGTTAGGACGGATGCAAATGCAGATAAGAGTTTGTTTTAGAGAGAGAAGTGCAGACAACTCTGAATGACAAGACAATAGCATGATCAAAATAACAGGCAAAGGGTCAGGCGATTGGAAAACAGGCATAAAGTAGGCAAAGCAAGAATGATCAACGAGCAACAAGAAACAAGATCAATGAACATAAAACTAAATGAGGAAAACCGGTACAAACACTTGGAAAGACTAAATAAAAGGTATCGCATATAGTGTGGAGTTTGTGTGAGATTGGCAACAGGTGTGTATGAGATTAGAATTCCGGAGAAGGTGTGTGTGCGGGTGAAGTGTAGTCCATGGTGTGAAATGTTTGGCGGCGCCGGTGCAGGATGGGAAATGTAGTCAATGGTTTCCTGTGATATGACACTTTGGCACTGCATTACCCACAGGTATTCAAATTCACAAATTCAACTGTCACCAACCATCGTGTGTGTAGAGGTATATTCCCACTTTTATTGAATCATTTCTTTAATAATTATGGTGTACTAAATTACTGTTCTGTTCTGTTATGTATTTACATACAGCAGTTAGCATAACGTTAGTTCACTTACTATCAAACACGGATACTTATATATTTACAAAAATGTTTTACATTTCTGCCAAAACATTACCACTGTTCATTGGCGAGGCCAGAAACTGAACAGAGGGTGGGCCTGGGTAAAACAGGGTGCAGCGGTTTGAAAATAAATCTCAAAAGCCCAGCAGTTGCTCAAAAGAATTTACATGACTGCAAAAGTGGCCAAAGTGCTTAAAGTCTCTCACTCAATAGGTTTGTTAATTTGCTACTTGTTTATGTAGCACACAAACACACACACACACACCCACACACACAAAGATTTTGAGTGAAAAAATAATTAAGAAATAATTCCTGTGATTAAAGATGACGTGCACGAGAGTCAAGGGGAAAAGACAACGGTGTGAAGTCTGTTTCAGAGAAGATAAACTCTTTATTGAACTATTCTGTTACAGCAGATACACACCACGCCAAATGTTACTGAGCAAGGTCACTCAATGCAGCTTCTCAAAGTATTGCTGGCTTTACAAGTAACGAGTCAGGTTTTGTAGACGGATCTCTGTTTATCTCTATGTTTAATGCACATGTATCTAACTGTATGTATATTTATTTATTGCATAAATTATTCTGGAGAGAAATTTTTATCACTTAATGACTAATCTATTTGTTCTGCTTGTTGTACTGTTACAGAAGATTTCAGGTGAAAAACAACACTGTATACAACTGCCGCTTTTAGTGAGTTATTGTGACTCTCAGAGAGATGATCTTACCCCAGTGTCTCCACTTTACAGTGAGGATTCTCCAGTCCAGTACAGAGACTCTTCACTCCTGAGTCTCCTAGTGTATCCCCATACAGATCCAGTGTTTTCACAGTCAGATGCAGTTCTCTCAGATTGGAGGTTTCTGAGCTGAGCGCTGAGACCAGAGCTGACCAACTTCTCACTCCAAGTGAATTACACCTGATACTGAAGGAATAAAATAATCCATAATGAACTAACACCAGTGCAAGTGATCAAACAAGTCCTCACAGCTCTCACTGAACCTTCTCATTTTCATAAATACTAAAAGTACAAACACCAGTTAGAGAATATGCTTAAAGGCTTAAATCACCAGGGCTGTTTCTTCCTACATGCTAGGTACTAAATTAGGCAAATACACACAAAAAGAAGAAGAAACAGACCCAAAACCTGTAAAAAAAAAAAAAAAAAAAAAAAAAGACTATTAATGAATTAGTTTGTGTCAATTTGTACACTTTATTGCTTCCACTTGTTGATGTAATTAAAATGGATAAGGTTAATAGATAACTACAGCTAACTAGCTAGTATCTAGAGTAGGGTTTACACTCATCCTGTATAATTGTCCTGTATTGAAAAATAAAATTATTGAGTAAATAAAGGATGTGAGTTTCACAAGAAATAGCAGGAAGAGAATGTACATGTTCAGTGTGAGCTTGCATGTCAACGTCATTATTGCCCTGTTTACGGAAATTCAGTCACTCGGTTCTTAAAAACTGTCTTCAACACAAATTCCCAGTGAAACACAAGAGACTGTGGATGTACAGGTGTGAGACGAGATACAGTCCTGTCCCTGACAATGAATACAACTCAAACTGTACAGTTTACTGTGGAGCAGGTGATGATCATGTCCGAGTGGGAAAAGAGTGAAATCACTTAATTCCTTTTCCTCAGACTTCCCCTGAAGGGATATGGCATGTTGCTCTTATTTAATACATTCTTATGTTATGTACTGTTTTTTAGATACCTGACTGAATAGTAAGAGTATTGAATGATAAGAGTAAGATGTACTGAGTTAAACTGAATATCATTTACTGAAAAAATCGCCATAAAAGAAAGGCTCTTAGACTAACTAGTAACGGGGAACTCTCAATGCTGAATTAGTAATCAGGTGAACATGATCTGGGAAGTGGGTCATGTGACTGATCTTGTGGTGGAGTTTGTAGTTCGTTGTGCTGCTGGGAAATGGAGTTCAGTGCAGGTGTTTGGTTGTGGTGTGGAATTCTGGGAGTTGTTATGAAAGCAGGTGACAATCATTTTCAGGTGCTATTAGGAAATATTTTGGGGCACAGTCAGTGTTAGGACCAAGCTGCCACTGCCACTGGAAGGCACTTGAGCAAGACCCTTAACCCTCTCTGCTCCAGGGACGGTATCATGGGTGACCCTGCGCTCTGACCAAAACTTCCTAACAAGCTGAGATATGTGTAGTAAAAAATAATTTCACTGTGCTGTAATGTACACCAATCAATAATACCTTTAAAATTACTGACAGGTGAAGTGAATAACATTGATTATCTCATTATAATGGCAAGCGTCAAGGGACGGGATTTATTAAGCAGCAGGGGAACAGTCGATGTGTTGGAAACAGGAAAAATGGGCAAGTGTAAGGATCTGAGTGATTTTGAGAAGGGTCAAATTGTAATGGCCAGATGACTGGGTCAGAGCATCCCCAGGTCTTGTGGGGTGATCCCATTATGTCGGTGGTCAGTTCCTACCAAAAGTGGTCCAAGGAAGGACAACCGGGGGCCCAGGGCTCACTGCATGATGTGGGGAGTAAAGGCTAGCCCATCTGGTCCGATCCCACACAAGAGCTACCGTAACACAAATTGCTGAAAAAGTTAA
>CM022766.1:4760973-4849993 GCA_012411365.1 Ameiurus melas
TCATCTTTAAAGTTTTACAAAATAATGTTTCACATACAAACAATATTGTCTCAAAACAATTCCAATATGAATATACATAATATCTCTGAAATAAAACTCTTATGGATCTGTTATGGGAGTGAAAGGAGAAAAATATTTTACCAACAGAAGTACTATTATATACTACTTATAATTTATAACTTATTAAATAAGTTATATAAGCCTGCGACTATTGTTGAATCTGACGTTTACACAACATACACATTTCAAGAGATATTTCATTAAAAAATGTTGCATAGTCCCCTGGAGTTACAGGGATATTGTAATGGGCCAAAACTCAACATAAGTGAGAAAAATCCATTTAAATAAATAACCAATCCACCAATATAATGCCGGTCATGTAAGGTGAACACAGACCGGATGCAATTGCAGTCAAAGCTTCTAACGAGAGGCGGCAGGCAAATCCAAAACAATAGACAAAGGCAGAATTCAAAAACAGGCATGGATCAGGTGATGTACATACAAAAAACAACTGGACTGAGCAAAAAATCAGAACAGGATCAAAAACCGGGAAACATACACAGTAAACAAAGGCTTGGTACTGTATGTCTGTCACATAAACACAGGATATTACTGCACACCGTACAAAGTTCCACAAAGGTTTAAATACTCAAACTAATCAAAGGGGAAACAGAAACAGCTGTGGACAAATGATGACACATGAGGGACACAACCAATCACAACACATGGGTGGAGAAAGGACAGAAACAAAACAAAAACACACACGTGTGTAACGTAAACAAAGCTAAAGTAAAAAATAGCAGTTATTTTTTGTCAGCTATTATTATGGGTCATTATATCTAGAATTTTACCTGCTCTAAATCACACACAGAGATAAAGTAGTTCGATAAGATTAAATTATTTGAATGAATTATAATAAACCGTTATTAGAGAGAGAGAGAAAGAGAGAGAGAGAGATTGTATGTGAGTGAATGACCTGTTTAGGACATGATTACAATAGCTTTCTCACTCTGTATGGAACTGTAACTGCATGTAACTATGGTTGCAATTGTTTATAGATAGCGCATTTATTTAGAACGGTGATTAAACTGACTGGAACTATCTGTGCATTCAACGTAGGGTGGTCGGATCCTCCCAAAAAATCATATCACGATCTTTACAACACACAATCATGATCCACAATCTGAATTAGCGATCTTCTTCCCAATTTTGAAATGTATTATGGAGAATAACCAGACCGAACAAGCCTATGGACTTATCTATTTGCACAATTTAAAACACAATATTGCATTAATCTTTAATTTTATTTTAAAAGTTCAACTTTAACTTTTATTGAGTTAAACTTCATTTTAAATATTAACATTATAATCAGTCAATAGACAACACAGCCATTATGTTTAGAAATGTTTAGAAAACTAAACATTCAGTTTCAACTTCAACCTTTTTTGCCGTGCTTTATTTGTGCAGCAATTGGGATTCGCTATATGTATGTGGAATGAGAAAAATATTTGCGACTTGGAAGATCATACCGTGCATCTTTTATCGTATTTTTTCGACTGCTCTGACGCATCAGTCAGTGCTAATTGGTATATGTTTCGGGATCAGTGGGGTTTTTTGTACCGGCCTGAGTGAAACACTCGTGGCATGTTCTTTCAGATGCTTCCTCTTAAGGTGGTTGAAAAGATTTGTCATAATACGGAAGTGCTGACCATTGCCGTTCACCAAGTTTACATATAACTTTGGTTTGAGAAATCTCTGTCTGTGCATAGCCAAACCATTGCCAAATTACTGACGTAGAGTCTTGTTTTTTCACAACAAACTCCTCATGTTGAATTGTTTTTAAAATATGTCTCGCATGAAAGACACATGATAGAGACACGTGATATTATTTAGGCAATCAGCACAGCCATCTAGTAGGCAATCATTCTGTTGTAGTTTTAACATCATTATGAGGACATAAAAGGTCACAATCTCTACAATTTGCTTGAAAAGTAGATTGTGGACATCTTCAAGATTGATCACGAAACAAAATCGTCAGATTGCCCACCCCTAATTCAATAATTTGAATGCCATCTTCCAGGCAATCAGAATTGAGTGTTCAGACAGACCATGGTATAAATATGAATATTTAATGACTAGAATACAATGACATGGTAGGTTACCGTTTTTTTTCTGAAGGTGGGGAAACATCATCTGTGTCCAGATCAGGAGGCTCCATCTATGAAAATTAGTAAAGTTTGCACAAACACACAGTTGAGTCCTGAAGAGTCTGATCTCTTCTGCTGGAGTGGAACACTCTCCTAAAAATCACACAAACAAATGTACAGTTAAACTTCACAACAAGTTTCCCTTTTTGTATAATTTTTAATACTGGTGAGCCTAAAAACCTTTTTGACAGGTGCATTAAAATCACAAGCTCCCCATTCATATATCTGAACTGTCTGGTTATGTAACGGTGCAGACAGTATGTGCACATACTATACAGTCCATACATACAGTCCATACATACAGTTACAATTATTGGCACCCTTTGTTCAATACTTGTGCCACCTCCCTTTGCTAAGATAACAGCTCTGAGTCTTCTCCTATAATTCCTGATGAGGTTGGAGAATACATGGAAAGGGATCTGAGACCGTTCCTCCATACAGAATCACTCCAGATCCTTCAAATTTTAAGGTCCATGCTGGTGAACTCTCCTCTTCAGTTCACCCCACAAGTTCTATGGCTTTCAAGTCAGGAGCTTCAAATGGCCATGTCAGGACCTTGATTTTGTGGTCATTAACCATTTTTGTGTTGATTTTGATGCATGTTTTGGATCATTGTCTTGCTGGAAGATCCAACCACAGCTCATTTTAATCTTTCTGGCAGAGGCAGTCAGGTTTTCATTTAATATCTGTTGATATTTGATAAAGTCCATGATGCCATGTATCCTAACAAAATGTCCAGGTCCTCTGGCAGAAAAACAGCCCCAAAACATTAAAGAGCCACCAACATATTTAACCGTGGACATGAGGTACTTTTCCATATGGCTACCTCTTTGTGTGCACCAAAACCACCTCTGGTGTTTATTACCAAAAAGCTCTATTTTCGTTTCATCTGACCATAGAGCCTGATCCCATTTGAAGTTCCATTAGTGGCTGGCAAACTGGAGACTCTTGATTTTGTTTTTGAATGAGAGTAGAGGCTTTTTTCTTCAAACCCTTCCAAACATCTTGTGGTGATGTAGGTGACTTCTGCAAACCAAAACTTTGCCGAAAATTGCAAACCGCAAATTATGAAAAAAACACAGCAAAATAATTTTGGCTGCAACAGTCACCAAAAATATTCTGCAAAAACCCTGTATAGACTGGTAGATGTCCATAACTCCAAACTTAATGGGTCAAATTGAAAAACAATGCAATTCTGTTGTATGTGATCCAATAAGTAAGAAATTACATGAAATTATTTTTTGTACGTTTGTAAAAATAAATAAATAAAATAATAAATAATATAATTTTTTTATTTTACACATGGGGGGTTACACATGACACATACTAAACATGCAATTAATTATCCAGATACAGAACAAAGCTAACAACAACTGTCCCATTTTACATGGATTGGCATTATAAAACTTAGCCCATTCCAGGATGAGTACGTCCAAAAAATAAGAACGGCAGCCTGATGAGAAAATTATGATTCAAACCAACCTTTCAAAATCGACTTCTTTGCAGCTATCGATAAGCACATGATTTCTCAGATAGTCTTTGCTTAGTCTTGCCAATGTTAACTACAGTTAAGTTCAGAGAATCTCTCTGTGATGGGTATTCTGTGTTAGAGAGCCTGTCCTCTTGTTTGGATTACTCTTTTTGTCACGATTGGAGGAGGAGACAGAGGCAAGTGTATATTATAAGTTTGTTGTAAAACAAAACACAGAAAGACACTATGACCTTGTGGCAAGACACTAAGACTAAGACTAAGGAATTTTTATGGAGGGAATGTTTTCTGGTGCACCGATAGTAATGCCATTTGTGCCGGGGGGTGGGGGGGTGGTTATGTCATGTGATATCAGAGAAGGAAATCTGGACTGCAGTTCCCAGTAGCCACTGCACCTCACTGCATCATGGACACATTACCACCTGCACCTGTATCATGTCATGTTAATGAGCGCCTATGTGTATATAGACACAGTTTGCACTGCACACCTTGTCTTATGTTTGTCCTTCTTGCCCTTGCCTCTGTTGCTGTGTTTATGGTCTTTGATTTTGTTTATTCTTAGTCTTAGTATATTTACCACAAGGTCATGGTGTCTTTCTGTCACTAAACTTCCTGTACAGAACCTATGGGGATGTTACAGCGTACGCGCATTCAAAATGACCGAATCACTCTTGTGGGCTAAAATTTCTTACCACTACACAATTACTATTATAAGTTATTTATAAAATCAAGTATACTTTCAACCAATTGCCCGGGTACAGAGTAAAGTACCACATGGAACCAGAGAGTGAGGAAAAGCAAGGTCCAAGTTTTATTGTTCCACCACATGAGATCCACACAGTTTGAGATGTGCCAAAATGCGATTTAAAAACCAGAGCTGAAACTCGTCTATTTATACAGTTTTCTTAGGGTCAGGATGACCAAGACACCAATATGTTTAGAGTTGGCTGTCCCGAAACACCATTACGTATATCGATTGGCACTGTTGAGCAACCCTTATCTTTTAAGGTGCAGTTCTGGCTCCAAAATATATATTTTGTCATGTTTCACTCTTTTAAAAATAACCTGTCCTTGTCTGTGTCGTCCTTGCCGGATTTGCTCCCACTTTCAAGCACACCATCTCTACATTATGAGTATGTTTTATGTTTGTTCTACATTTTTTTTCATTTTGTTCATAGTGCTTGCTTGTACATTACCCTATAATAGATTTATATGAAACAGAATATGAAACAGATTAATTTCTTGTTTTCTGCATACACCCAGGCCTGTGTGTGTGTGTGTGTGTGTGTCTTTAGTTGACCTTCTGCCTGCGTAGACCTCGCCTGTGAGGCCTGCCGCACTAATCAAATATATGTATTGTTACCTCCCTGTGCCTTGCTTATCTGTGTGTTGTGTCTTAGGTGAACATCCGTTCATACAGTCCACCAGCCCAGTGAATTCTCAATAAGATTACATATTACTCATTCTAGGTCTCCCTCGTGTTTATTTCATGTATATTTTATATACAACATTCTCTGACACAACTCGTTGTTCCCGAGTCATTTTAACGATTAATTTAACACCTGTTTACAGCCTTTACACCATGACTTCTGCTTCCAGACCGCTAAATGTGACCAAATATTTTAAAAACACATGATGTTTGTTCCACACTGATAAATCTATATTCCCCAAACATTCTGAATGTTTAATTCATGAGAAATTGAAGAGAGGAAGTTTTTATAGGAAGGACTATATAGGACATACGCCATAAACACCTGTTTACAGGTAATCATCACACTCTGACCCTCACGCTGCAGATTTCCTACAGCTGATTTTACAATATATCATCATTCTTCTTATATAAAGTTGTTTATAATAAAGAAATCACTCACCTTTAGTCTATAGTCCTCGTTGTGTGACATTAATATCACAGTTTCTGCCTTAAAGTACAAAAAAAAACACTTTTTCAACCGCTCCACAAAATGTAGTCGAGTCTGAGGGAGAAACACTTTCACTTTACGAAGGAGGATTCATTACAGGCCATTCGGGAATGAGTCGATTCTTTGAGCCGGATCTTTTGGTGAACGGTGGGAGAAGACTTGTACATACAAAGCTGTAATATAACACACTAATTTATATGAATTAATAACATTCAATAAATTAATAAATCTTACTTTAATCTTTAGTTCATGTGTTCATGTTAATTAGAGTAATGTGTTTTCTGTTTATGAGACCAGTTACTGTGAAACAACATGTTGAAATGGAGAGAATACAGTTTTTATTTGCATTTCCTTCAGAATTGTGGAATTAATTATTATTAATTTAAAAGAAGGCATAAATAGCAGAACTATCGGTATCGGCCGATATCACTCTGAATAATCGGTTATCGTATCGGCTTACAAATTTAGTATCGGTGGATCTCTTTATATATATATATATACACACACACACACACACACACACACACACACACACACAAAAACACCACATTGTTGCAAAGAGACTGTAATAGAACTAAACTACCGACTGGAGCCTCACAAGAATAAATAACTGTAATAAACAAGTCATAGCAAAATGTTCAGTCATTTCTTCTAAAACATTATTAGTTAAATGTTAACTGAAAAAAACCCAGATTATTATTATTTTAGGAAAGTTATAATTAATTTGCATATTGTGTAAAACAAAAATATATTTTTTTCTTAATTATAAATTGCTGCTTTTATAGCAAGTACAATAAACATTAGTATTTAAAAGTTTATTTACCATCCTTTGATTCTGGTATCATTTAGTTTTCAGAAATTACAAGTAAACATTATTTGTGTTATATTTATATGCTAAAACTAACCATTTTGACCCCAATATAAAATAATTTAAATAAACCCATAGTCATTCAAATCTCATTTTTTATTTTATTTTATTTGTCTTTCAATACAAACGTAGATCGAGATCTTGTATTTTTATAATGTAAATGCAATTCAAATTGAGATTTTTCAATTTTATATGAAAATATGTCAAATGAACAATGTTTAAACTGAACTATGAACATCACATCCTACAGGCAGTTATAGCACATGATTTTGGCTCATGCTGTGCTCTGGTAAAATTAATAGTTTTACTGATTATACAGTAAGTGACATACATTGGGTGTGTCACTACATTTGTGGATGATAGTTTTTTTTATTTCATAATGTTTAAATATTCTTTTAAAGATTCTTTGGATTCTTCTCTCTAAAAGTTGCTGTTTTGTTGTATTTCTATAAATGTAAAAATACAATATATAATTAGATTATATTAGTAGTTTCATTCTCAAATTCATTATTGTGACCACACACAGTCTGTTTACAATGTCAACCAGGGAGATAAGAATGTGTAGTTAAAGTAGTTTAAAATAATAAAGTAGTCAAATTAGCTCTTTGATGATAAAGCCCTTTTTTTTACATTTGAGCCCCTGCTCCTGAGGAACTCTGCACATCCCTGGTCTGCAGGTACCCCAGTCGGTAGGATGAGGGATAAATTCTAGTACTTCTAGCACTAACACATCTAGTACTTACGCAAACATTGGTCACATTTGGAATAAAAAAATAAACTATAGGCTAATGCAGCCAGGGCCGAATTATGAGAAACAGAAATGATTAATGAATAGTTTAGCTGGGTCTTCAGGCTAGGCAGTCTGTTAGTTCATCTCCTGATCTGACTCGTTCTTTATTTTGTCACTTTATTTTGTTATTTTTTATGTTGTTTTCTATGAGTGGAGGGCGAACTTTAAAGCTCAACATCGCAGTCGTGGTGTGTATCCCTTGGCCCAGCTCGGTTTGTTTGCTGTCTTGCTGACTGCTAAATAAACCTGCTTTTTCAGAATCCAGTTTCTGTGAGTTCTGCTATGTTATTTCTCTAAAAATACAAGTCAGACAGCTTATTTAAGTTCATAGTTTCAATTTGAGCTAGCAGGGCCAGAGCAGAAATTCAGTAACACTACACCAATACATTTGATAGTATTACAGTGAAATTGTCTCTGTCTAATAGATAATGTCTTCTTAGTGACAATTGTCTTAGTGACCTAACATTTTGTAAATGTTCCAAATAAATATGTTTCAAGTAACTGATTTTTGTATTTTTTGTTCCAGTGGCACACAAAGTTAGTGTGGAAATTGTGAATGAGCAAATCATTGGATGTTGATGGTGACAGCAAGAGTGTCACGAAAGTGTCGCTTCAGTGTGACTGAAGCAAGTGCAGGTTCGGTAGATTTAATATCAACAAAGTCCAAGGCTAAGGCAGAAATCCATAGTCAATAAACAGGCAGAGGTCAGGAAACCGGAAAAACTAGGCAGGGCAGAGAATCGATCTCAAAAAGGTAAACAAAGATCAAAACTCAGAATGGTACAAGTCTTGGACAACGACAGAGACTAGGCAGCTGTACGTGTACTTTGCAAAGTTCAAATGTTCACAAGGTCTCTTTATAAGCTGCGTTGTGATTGTGTGCAGGTATGTGTGTTTAGAACACCGGAGAAGGTGAGTGTGTGTGTACGAGATGTGTAGTCCTCTTCGGCCATGTTGGTAGTTTGTGGTACCTCCTGGGAAATTTAATTGCTGGTTTTCTGTGATACTCTATATATCTATAGTGATATATACATTCCACATATTTTAGTCATTTACTAATTAAATTTGGCCATGCATACATGCTCACATTTATTATTAAGAAGGTCTCCACAATACCCCACATTGTAGAATCTCACTAATAGCATTCTGTGTAATGTATTTTGTGTTTTCATGTCAACAATAAAAGGTTATGTACCCACATAAGAAAAGAACCCTTTTCTTGGATCCACTAGGGGAAACTGATGGAAAGATTAAGATGTGCCTGGAGTCTACAGGTTAAATTTGACTTTAAAATGTAGTTGTACTTGTGTCCTTTGAGTTGTTAAATGATGTGCAACAGCTTTCACATATGTAGTATTCACATTCTTTACAGTATTCATGAGAAAAAAAAGGTGCAATGTTTCTCCCTCATAGATGTCAGTAAGATCATCCTGTGGTGTCCTGGCCTTAGAAGTGATTGTGAAATGTCGTCACCTAAACATTGTTTTCAAACAAAAGTCAGGAACAATTAGACGATCTGCTTTTATTCATCCTGATGGAGGTTTTATTAAATGTACTAATACTATACGTATACTATATGTAATAATTTACATTTGATGCTTGACTTGTTTGTAATCAATTAGAAAAAAAAAAAAACATAGACCATGCATTCCTCATGACATTCTGCTAATCAAAGTTCTCTACAGTTTGCAGAGAGAAATTTACAGGGGGAGGAGATAAATCTTCACACTTCACAAACGGTAGTGGACAAGTTGAGGCTGGACATAGCCACTTCCTTCCTCAGAGAATCTTGTGTTTTTCCCTTTTGTTCAACATTGTCAATCACGTCATGTTGTTGGTTCTACGCTTGTTATCTCATAAATATGCAGCTACAGTATAAGCTAATGAATTAGTACAGTGCAATGCAAATTGAATTAATCTGAATTGTGGGATGCAGAACCAGGATGAAGCACATTGGGCCATTTCTTCATATTATAAAATGTAAAAGAATATAAAAAATGTAACAATGAAAAGGATATTTTTTAGGGTTGCCGTGGTAATCATAACAATTTTCTGCATCATCAGCATCAACTAATAAAGGAATGGTTAATGCTGTGCTCATTTTGGGTCGACATGTACAGTAAGATTACTTACTTTCCACTGTACACCATGTGCTGCAGAAAATTCCAGGTTTAATCAGAACACAACATTTATGTTGGTGAGAACTTCCAAAAATTGAAGGAATAGTAATAATATTAGTATTCAATTAATTTAGAGAACACCTTTATTTAGGGATACCCTATAATGATAATAACATGTCCTACTACACGTCCCTGTTTCCTCAGGTCTGCTGTTACGGCTGTCAGGTGGTACCACCATGAATGTGTACAGAGACCTCCAGGGGATTAGGAGTATTTGTCCCCTATATACAAGTAATGGTGTCCCTTGTTGTAACATATTATTTATCACCTCCACCAATTTGGTTATATTTTCACCCACTTCTCTTTGTTGTTTTGTTTGTTTGCCTGATCCAGAAAAAGGGGCGCATCCTGGAATATTTTTTGTTGCGTTTCAAACAATGCGAGACAGGGCCTTGGCAGAGATGTGGGCTCTAGTTTTGACAGTATTTAATGTATTATTTACTCATTACTTATTTTATGAGTTATATTTTTATATTATTGATAGAATATTCCTTTTATCACTGATATATTTATTTTATGCATGAGATTTTCTCCAAAAATTTTCTCAAAATTAAAAAAGAAATTGTGTTTCTTGTGATGGTGTTCAATATTTAATTACAATAAATTCTGTATATGTTCACGATGAGTTTGTTTGTGCATGCATTTCCCAAAAGAAGAATTGTGGTGAATATGTTTAACCACTAGGCCTAAAGGTTTTGTTCACATTATACTTTCCTATTGAGAGAATTTTGTCTCTGTTTGTCCCAGCATCAAATACTTTTGAAAGAATAATTATAGGAGGCATAAGTGATATGTGGAATAAGCTTCATGGATGTGACACTTTCATAGCATTTCCTGGCAGTCTGGAACAACAACATAACAACAACATGAGAGAAGTTTGTTTGAAATCTTTGTAAATTTATAAAAAATAAAAAACAAAAAAGCAGATTTACATAAGTATGTATAAGTTTAGTGAGCATCACATTATACTTTCTAAGGCCACTGATCTCAACTCAAGACCAAATATGATCCGTTGTGATGTATGTTTGTGTCTGTGACAGTAATATCGGCCAAACATCATCCAGCATAAAACCAGCTTAAGACGGTATGAGTTTAGTTCTTACCACCCCAATGTGCACAACGAATCTGTTCAGTTCTACAGCGTTTGATCTGTTGAAAGAAATATTAAAAATGATTGATTGAATAATTGATTGGAACATAAGGAGCTCCATAGCAGCACCTGAGGTGTTTGTTTTGACAGAATTAGAGCTCGGTGTTACGAAACGTTGAGACAGAAGCAGGCGCAGATCACAGTCTTTATTAGCAACTCAATTATAATACAGATGCAACAGGGCATATACACTCGTATCATGATCATAAGCAACTCGACCGCTACAAACGCATAAACGTAACTCAGAACATCCAGAGTATAAACAAACATTCGCGAGCAAAATGCTCAGTAACTCGGGCACTTAAATTACAAAGGTAATCAAACTAAAAGTGCATGCACCTGAAGTGCGCGACCAACACAAGGTCCTTTCAAACGAAGCGCCACAGCGGCCTCTGGCGGCTGGGCGTGACACTCGTCTAAAATGCCAAAATTCCACGACCTCACAAAAAAGAAGCTTAATTATCAAGTAACTTTAATTTTAAACATTTAAAATTGCTTAATATGTAGTTGAACCAAAAACATTAAAATTAAACAGACAAGCAACATATTACCATGTACAATTTACTAAAAGTCAAGTACTTTATTTTTCAATGTAGTTGGAAAAGGATTAAATGAATTATTTTGGTCAAGATGGTATTTTAAATGTACACGCTGTGTTTGTGGTTAGTTTCCATGTTCAGTAGAGAAAGTGGTGCCATTATACAGTAGCTTCTCCTTAACACAAATCCCAACTGTATCACCCTGGTGAAAATCCCATCTGCATCTACTCTGTGCATTGATGCCTTTAACCTGCTCCACTGCATTCTATAGCCTAAGGACCTCAGTCTTCCCATGACTATCCTAAATAGCATTTATTAATAGAAGTATTGGTGTACATTGCAGTAATAACAGAGTGTAAATTACTATATTTATTAAACTTATTTGGACAATAAAGCCCACTCTACACCTACCCCTAACTGATCAACACATTACTATTAAACAGTCATTAGGTACTATTTACATATTTCATATATTTCTTTAACTTTTGAGATGATAATTGATTAGAAAAAAAACTTCAGGAACCAACCGCCATTGTAGGCGTTAGTGGGGTACATGTTTTTTAATCTTGTGTGGCCCAACCAGACATTGCTCTCTATTTTCACGCAATGTAAAAAAGGAAAAGAAAAGAAAAAAAGAAGCTTTTTCTTCCCCTTGCTTGGGCCCCAAGAGTGCATTGGCCCCTGGGTCCATGCCCAAAATGCCCATTGGATAATCTGTCCCAGCCCTGATCTGAAACAAACTGTGCATAAGATACCAGCTGACTAGTAATGAGCAAAGTTAACTAACTAGAAAGACAACATGCAATCTATCTTCATGGAAATGAATAAAACACAAAATACTGCATCGGGGAAATAATCTTTCAGTTCATCCAAAGTGAAAGTGCCACACAAATCTGTCAGTAGTTCCAAAAACTGCCTCACAGTAACAGCTGATGGGGAGAAAGAGAGAAGTGTGCTATGGAGTATTGTCCAGACCAGAATACAAAATATGATTATATCACAATGACCACTGGGTGTCTAGTTAGTGAAAAAAACAACAACTATTAATTTTATTTAAGTATGCTCTCAATTAGTCAAAAACAGTCCACTACTGACCTGCCTAAAATAGATGAGAGAGAGAGGCATATAAAAAGATACACAACAGAAAGAAGGTGTTTGTGCTCATATACACTCATTCCCAGTTGATTGCTAAATTGCTAAACAGAACCCAGTTTTGGGTCAGTTCTGAAATCCAGCACTGGGTTCAATGTGGACAGTCTGGGCTGTTTTATCTCAGCAAGGTTGGGTTATGATGTTGACTCAGCATGTTGGGGTGATTTATATTTGTACTTTTCTCTACAAAAACACCCAGTGTAACAATATATTTGTAGTTACATAAATTTATGTTAAAATTGTTTTGCTATAAAATTCCTGTTAAATACTCATTAAACTCCTCAGATGCCAATCCTGTCAGGTGAGAAATCTACAAATGTCTTGAAACTGTTCCTGTCCATTTTAGCTCTCTTCCACTGACTGGGTTCAGCTTGAGGTCATGTGCTTTTTCACCTGCTGTTCCTAATAATCCCTCAGATTTTTTATGAGGATGAGATCTGGGTAATTTTATCCCGAGGGGTCAGAGGTCATTATACACTCAGTGTAGAATTGTGTGCAGTCTGATTCACTGTGCATGATGAACACACACTTCTCACGTCTCTGAGTCTGTTTAATGTGTTCTAATGAAATGAATGATGTTTATAAATATTCTCTATTCCCCAATAGTGAAATGCAGGAACACCAGAGTCTTCATCACACACACAGATGTTCATCAAAACCTGAATATAAAAGAAAAACATGTGAATTAATAACCACAAACTGGACTGTGGTACTTCATGATCAACATGTAATCATCTCTGCTCCAAGAGAAATATCATCATCTCCTGTTTATAATTAATCATTCTACATTTCATCATTCTTAATAACATCTCTGTTATAACATTAAGTGAAAACAAATGAGAACTTCGACAAGTTCTAACAGGAAAATGAGCAGATATTTACACCTCACAGCTCTTATCCAATCACAGGCTTTGGAGATTTTTAAATATTGAACACTACTGTGTCATTTAGCTCCTGATCTACATTTATATTTAAGAGCAGACTTTAAGAAAAACGAGGTGAATGTTACAGGAAAGACAGAAGACACGGTGTGGAGGTAGGGTGCTGGAAGAAGTGTCAGAGTGAGTTACATCATCATCTCCTGTTTATAATTAATCCTTCTACATTTCTTCATTCTTACTAACATCTGTGTTGTAACATCATATATATATATATATATATATATATATATATATATATATATGTGTGTGTGTGTGTGTGTGTGTGTGTTATAATATTTAGCTAGAACAAATGAGAAGTTCCACAAGTTCTAGATGAAGTCAGAGATAGCAGGCTGTCACAAGGAGACCAGGTGTTCATTTATCACTCTCATGCACTCATTTGTGATATTTTGTAGACTGTCTGACTCCCTGTCTTCTACCTTCACATGAATTTTAAATCAACACACTTTACTGAACACAAAACAGCATTAAAGAACACTGTTAGAAAAAATCTGATTAAATAGAATATAGTGACATTTCTAAAAATCTGTTTTTATTTCCTAACCTGGTAATCTGATATTTATTGGAACTAAAGAGAAATGTACAAACGAATGATAATCAGATTCATTTATTAGTCTTTTAGTATTTTTCACAATTTTTCTTAAAACGTCATGACTCACCACAGCGTCTGTAGTTTGTAATGTTTATCATCCTTAGAGCAGAGAGCAGCTTCACTCCTGAGTCTCCTACATTATTGAACGACAGATCCAGTTCTCTCAGGTATGAGGGGTTTGATCTCAGAACTGAAGTCAGAGCAGCACAGCCTTCATCTGAGACATTACAACCACGCAACCTGTAAAGAGACACAATGATACACTCCTCACTTTCTCGATCTCGGGCAGAGGAACAACAGCACTGACTTTCCTCTGGTTGTAGACAGTTTCTCTCATTGTGAACAGAAGATCAGACTGTCTGTAATCAGAAGATTAGAACATGTTTTATTATTAATGATTTAAAATATGATCTTACCTCAGTATCTCCAGTTTACAGTGAGGATTCTCCAGTACAGCAAGAGACTCTTCACTCCTGAGTGTCCTACGTTATTAGAGGACAGAGTCACTTCTCTCAGGAGTGAGGGGTTTGATCTCAGAGCTGAAGTTAGAGCAGCACAGCCTTCAGCATCAACAGATTTTAATCCTAGTATAAGAATTTATTTAAATATGATATGTTTGTAAAATAATTTTATTATTCAGAATGACATGAGAATATAATATCACCTGTTTATTATAACTTACAGTGTAATTAAAATGATCATACTGAGTGTTATATTAAGTTTCTCTCATCTAATATCTCTCTATATATTTATATTACTACAGGAGGAAGGAAGTAAAAGTCTGAATCATCATGAAAAACAAACACTGTCATGAATTAAAAGATACAATGGATAAATTATAAAAGTGTAAAACATTAATTCTGAAGAGGATTAACACTCATGTCTTTTCAAAACCAGAGAACTCGCTGATAATTTATTGTTAAATAAAAATAAACAATCTTCCTCTTCAGGACATTGATGATGAACCTAAAACTTCTGCTTCAGTCTCACTATTAGAGAATGTGTCTTACTGAGGAGCAGGTCATGTGACTCTCAGAGAGATGATCTTACCTCAGTATCTCCAGTTTACAGTGAGGATTCTCCAGTACAGCAGAGAGACTCTTCACTCCTGAGTCTCCTACATTATTAGAGGACAGATTCAGTTCTCTCAGGTGTGAGGGGTTTGATCTCAGAGCTGAAGTTAGAGCAGCACAGCCTTCATCTGATACACCACAACCACTCAACCTGTACAGAGATACAATGACATTCTTCATCAACAGATTTTTATCTTTGTTTACTTGCTATGATGATGATGATGTCTCTGTTATGTTGGACTTTCTGATCTCTCGACCAATCACAAGATATATTTATCACTGACCAAAACATTATCACTGTTCAGTGGCACGCTAAAAAATCTACAGGAATCCTGCAGGATGTTTGCTGGAATCCTGGAATGATGAAATCTTGCAGGACACATAGACAAACTGTGCAGGATTTTCCTATAGGGTTTAGGATGGAGCAGTACAATAGAAACATGCAGGAACTTCCAGCACACTTTCGGTGCACAAGGGAAAATTCATGCAGGATTTTTAATTCCTGAAGGACTGCTGCTCGCCTTGTGCGGAAATAAAATAAAGTTCACAAGGACTTAATCTATCCTGCCAGATGATTTCTTATTTCATTTAAATTAAAATATTCTGCAGGTTATGTATTCTACAAAATTTATTAAATGGTAGATCTGCTCTGAGCGGCAAAAACACACTGCTTAAACAGTGTTAGATCAATGGGCTGAAAATAGGCTGTTAAAATGAGAAATGTTTGTACTGCTGAGGGAATATCTAACCACTGATATTAGGACAAAATATTGTTTCAGAAGAAAATGATAAATCACTTGAATTGTTTTAGCTAAATATTCTTTCAAATGTATTAGGAGAACCATTATAACTGTCGAATTATTATTTGGTTGTGGTGATATTTAAAATAATTTTATTCAACTGATGATATTAACAGAAGAAATAGTCAGAATGGACCCCATCAGATTATTATTAAATAAATTCATTCAGAAAGTCTTCAGATTTTGAGTGACAAAAGGAAACCAGGCCTACTCTAAGTCCTGTGATTAAAGATGATGTGTACAGACACAGCCATCATTTTGTTATCATCACAGTTAAAATGACTTTGTTTTGGCGTTGCCCCATGCACTCCTCAACCAACTGCAGTTCTGTTCTTCATCTCTTCAAACATGCAGGAATTTCCAGCACACTTGGTGCACAAGGGAAAATTCCTGCAGGATTTTATAATTCCTGAAGGACTGCTGCTCACCACCTGCAGAAAGAAAATAAAGTTCCCAAGTATTTAATCTATCCTCTAGGATGATTTCTTATTTCCTTTAAATGAAATATATTCTATAGGTTATGTAGTCGACAAATTTAATAAAAAAAAAACAGATCTGCTGTGAGCAGGAAAAACACACTGCCTAAATACTCTTTTCATACCGTGTCTGTTTATTCTATTTTTTTTTCTCACGTTTACGACCTCGTCTCTTTGTCCTGCCACTTGTACTGTTTGCCTGATTTCTGCCTGTTCATGATTATTGACTTCTGCCTTATCCATTGGACTTCTTTTTGTTTTTGTAAACTGCCAAACCTGCATTTGCTTCTGTCTGTGCCTCCAAATCATGACAACCTCGGCCAAAAAATTGTTTCCTGTTTACATGTGCTTTGGTGCCTACAAAATTTTAAGCTGCGAATTCACTTTTTCAAGATTGTTGTTTAGACAACTCGTTCAGTGATTTTTCTCTAAGGTTGTGATTGCGTTGTCATTTTATTTAATAAATAATGTACTTGAATACATACTATCTGAACATTTTTTATCCTGTTATGTTTATTAAATGTAGCCTTATGTGCATTATTGTTGTTATTTAGCCTTTAATGTATTTTACACAATAACACACTAATTTCTCCATCTGGGGATTAATAAAGTATTACCTTATCTTATTGTGTAATTAGCATTTGTATTTTATTGTATTTCAGAATGCAGTCTAGACATTAAAAATTCACAGAAGAATTTTTACAAATACAGTTCACAGCTGGAGACCCTGCTTCTAGTAAGTTACCATATTTATTGAAATTCACAGTGTTTTATTGTTTTTAATACAATGGTAAAAAACTGTCATTCAGAATACAGTATAAACACGGTAAAATAATATGGTACACAGCTGGAAACCCTGCTGCAGTATTTCGCTGTAATTTTACAGAAAAATGTTTAATAATGAGTCTTTTTTGATCACGTATACATATGCACAGTGAATTTATTTTCTTCACATACCCCAGCATGTCAGGAAACTGTGGTCAGAGCGCAGGGTCAGCTATGATGCAGCACCCCTGGAGCGGAGAGGGTTAAGGGTTCTGCTCAACTTGCCACTTGCCCAAAGGTGGGAGCTTGGCAGGGCTGAAGCTTGAACCCCTGACCTTCCAATCAGTAACCCAGAGCCTTAACTGCCAAGCCACCATTGCCCCTTTTTTACAGTGTAAAAAATGGTTTCCAGTGCACTAATTAGAGAACTCAGTGCCAGATGGGCATCTTCTAAACCCCCCCCTCACAGTTTCCTGTGTACTGTGTGACTTGAAAAGTTGGAATAAATCTTATAACTGTGATTTTATCTTATCCTGTCATACAGTGCCTTGCGAAAGTATTCGGCCTCCTTGAACTTTTCAACCTTTTGCCACATTTCAGGCTTCAAACATAAAGATATAAAATTTAAATTTTTGTGAAGAATCACCAACAAGTGGGACACAATTGTGAAGTGGAACGAAATCTATTGGATATTTTAAACTTTTTCGCAAATAAAAAACTGAAAAGTGGTGCGTGCAAAATTATTCGGCTCCTTTACTTTCAGTGCAGCAAACTCACTCCAGAAGTTCACGAGGATCTCTGAATGATCCAATGTTGTCCTAAATGACTGATGGTGATAAATAGAATCCACCTGTGTGTAATCAAGTCTCTGTATAAATGCACCTGCTCTGTGAGTCTCAGGGTTCTGTTGAAAGCGCAGAGAGCATCATGAAGACCAAGGAACACACCAGGCAGGTCCGTAATACTGTTGTGGAGAAGTTTAAAGCCGGATTTGGATACAAAAAGATTTCCCAAGCTTTAAACATCCCAAGGAGCACTGTGCAAGCGATCATTTTGAAATGGAAGGAGTATCAGACCACTGCAAATCTACCAAGACCTGGCCGTCCCTCTAAACTTTCAGCTCAGCAAGGAGAAGACTGATCAGAGATGCAGCCAAGAGGCCCATGATCACTCTGGATGAACTGCAGAGAACTACAGCTGAGGTGGGAGAGTCTGTCCATAGGACAACAATCAGTCGTACACTGCACAAATCTGGCCTTTATGGAAGAGTGGCAAGAAGAAAGCCATTTCTCAAAGATATCCATAAAAGGCCACCTGGGAGACACACCAAACATGTGGAAGAAGGTGCTCTGGTCAGATGAAACCAAAATCAAACTTTTTGTCCACAATGCAAAACGATATGTTTGGCGTAAAAGGCAACATAGCTCCTCACCCTCAACACACCATCCCCACTGTCAAACATGGTGGTGGCAGCATCATGGTTTGGGCCTGCTTTTCTTCAGCAGGGACAGGGAAGATGGTTAAAATTGAGGGGAAGATGGATGCAGCCAAATACAGGACCATTCTGGATGAAAACCTGTTGGAGTCTGCAAAAGACCTGAAACTGGGACGGAGATTTATCTTCCAACAAGACAATGATCCCAAACATACAGCAAAATCTACAAAGGAATGGTTCACAAATAAACGTATCCAGGTGTTAGAATGGCCAAGTCAAAGTCCAGACCTGAATCCAATCGAGAATCTGTGGAAAGAGCTGAAAACTGCTGTTCACAAACGCTCTCCATCCAACCTCACTGAGCTCGAGCTATTTTGCAAGGAAGAATGGGCAAGAATTTCAGTCTCTCGATGTAGCAAAACGAAAGACATACCCCAAACGACTTGCAGCTGTAATCGCAGCAAAAGGTGGCTCTAAAAAATATTAACGCGAAGGGGCGCGAATAATTTTGCACGCCCCACTTTTCATTCTTTTATTAGTTAAAAAAGTTCCACTTCACAATTGTGTCCCACTTGTTGGTGATTCTTCACAAAAAATAACATTTTTTATATCTTTATGTTTGAAGCCTGAAATGTGGCATAAGGTTGAAAAGTTCAAGGGGGCCAAATACTTTCGCAAGGCACTGTATGTAATCTCCCATTAAACGTGTATAGAGACTTTGTGAAGAAAAGCCTTGGAAGAAAATACACACATCATTGGTGTCTCTGGAAAGTGGTTGTAGTTAGCTTGCGCTGATAATCTGCTAACAATGTAGATTATCTGAACTTGTAATTGTGAAAATCAACAGGCCTTTTAAGCAAAAACAATCAATTTAGTTAACTATGCAGAAAAATGCAGCAGCATATATTCAGCATTATATTCAGTTTTTGGATCATCACTGGAACCACATTTTCTGCATCATCCTTTGCATTCCTCTGAGGTTGTGGTCATTCTGTTGTGTTTTTACTTTTTTCATTATTGTTTTGATTTTTCAACATAAGTAAAGTGTTCTAGGCTTTTTAGAATGTATGATGGTCGCTTGGCTCTGGGCATCTTCATGCCCCTTCCTCTTTTTGGCCTGACAACAAGGTCTGTGAATGATGCTTGTCAGAGGTGGTTAACAAAGTGGAAAAGTAGTTTAAGGTTTTATCAAATTAGGCTATGTCTATCTGCCACAAGATTCAATTCAATACTTTAATAATGTAAGATCAGAATACATAAATATAACATGAATTTATAACTGTTTAATGATGTGGTTCATGACACACAAACCAGAAACTACCGTCCACTTTATCTGACACATTAGATAAAGTGGGATGGTATCTTAATACACACATTCACAAAGAATTATATCTTCAAATTTTTCAACAATACATATATATTGTATTTGACCAAACAAAAATAATTTAATACATACGATAAAAGTTTTGTTTTGATGATTTCTATACTTTATAGAGGCTTATGTTTAAGAAGAGCGTTCTCATTTGTCAGTGGACTTACCACATTCTTTGATTATACCAGGTAGATTTTGAAAACCGAACCATACCTGCTCGATGTTGTAAGGCACATGAAAACGTCGGGGTTACGCATGTAACCCTGTTTCCTGAGAAGGCAGAGACATTGCATTTAGCATAACAGTATGGGAACGCCTTGTGCGGCGTGACTGGTATCTGAAGCTTGTGTAAAATCATGCCTCTACTTATAGGCCTGCCATGATCAGGTGGCGTGGCAATTAAAGCGCGTCACATGATATATATATATATATATATATATGGCACCTGTGAACCACGCCGCCAGCCTCTATTATCTGAAGCGAAGATGCAATTCACAGACCTGCCCCAGTATGACAGTGCTATACAGCGTCTGTTCCCTTCTCGGGGAACAGGGTTACATGCGTAACCCGGCGTTCCCCTTTCAGAGGGAACTTCAACTTTGCATTTCGCATAACAGTATGGGAAAGGGAATACCCACTCAGTCATACGAGGGTACCGCCTGTTCAAAAATACCCAAGCCTGAGGGTCACTGCAAGACACTCGAGCCAGGGTGGAATGAATATTCAGGCTGTAATAACGAATGACTGTGAGGCGTAGAACCACCCAGCAGCCGACACACATCCTGCAAGGATACCACTTTGGACAAAGCCTTTGGAGGTGACTGCGCAAGGGGATAAGCTCTTATGCCCAGAGGCGTGGCAAGACTACGTGTCATAAGCCCTAGAGATTGCTTCCACTATCCAAGTAGAGATGCGCTGCTTTGACACAGCATCACTTTTACTGTCGCTGCCAAAGCAGACTAGTAGCTGCTCCAACTTACGCCACTGGCTGGAGCAGTGGACGTAAGTACAGAGAGCCCTAACTGGACACAACAGGTGCATCCTCTCTTGTTCCGGTGTGAGGAGCAGAGGAGGGCAGAAAGCCTGCAACACCACAATGTGGGCAGCCGATGTATTCACTTTAGGAATATAATCCAGCCTAGGATACAGGAAGGACTTGGTTTATCCAGGGGGTGAAATCAAGGCAGGGAGAGCTTGTAGACTTCCCACTCACTTGAGAGATGTCAGGTCCAGTAAAAGAGCTAACTTTAGAGTCAGAAGCTTCTCAGAGGCTGACTCTAAGGGCTCAAATGGGGCCCCTGACAGACCTTCCAGGACCACAGAAGGTCCCAGGAAAGGTATGTTCGCAATATCCCTGCAGATGGGCCTTAGCCATGTGACACCACACATGAACCTTAAAGTTAGAGGATGTTGCCCCACAGAGGCTCCCTCAACAGGGGCATGGCTGGCCAAAATGGTGGCCACATAACCCTGATTGTAGAAGGAGCCCACTCCGCTGAGAAATGTTCTTGTTGGAGTCTTGTTGAATGTTCTTTACTGGGTCTACAGTGGATCCTGTGGACTGGAATCTCCCAAGGAGTGCCATCTCACAGGGATATTATCTCTCAGAGCCATGTTCGAGTTGCCAAAAGGGTGCTACTAGCAGACTGTCTTGGCGAACTATCGCTAGAGCTTGTGGGAGCAGAGCGATGGGGAGCAGCATACAGATGTGACCTCGGCCCGTGTGGACTCCACCCAAAGAGTCTCCCAAGATCCAGCTTTATCCCTCTCAATATTGATACGATTGACACTACGCCTGTTGGGAGCAGAAACGCCTTCATCGTAGTAGAATCCTATAACCCCTAGAAAAGTTGTCCACTGCACGGGGAAAGCATACTCTTCTGAAATTTAACCTGAGCCCCCAAGCTTTTAATGTGGGCGAGAACAACATCTCGATGTTGAACCGCCAGCTCCCTGGATCGTGCTAGAATTAACCAGTCATCCATGTAGTTTGGTACACAGATGCCCTGGAGTCCCAATGGAGCCAGAGTGACATCCATGCACTTTGTGAAGGTGCGAGGGATAAAGCTAGCAATACTCCTATGCGGAAACATGCACCTTTTAGACCTATCGCACAAACCAGTTCTCAAACTGGATCTGGGCACGATAAGTTTGAACATCAGCCTCTGAACCTGTATGTCCGAAGAGTACGGTTCAGATGATGCAGATCTAAAATTGGCGCATATTCCCACTTTTTGCGGAACAGGAATAAAGGCTGTAAACCTCCCTCTCTGAGGACGGGGGTACATGTTTCAGGACCCCTTTGTCCGGAAAGGGAGCTTACTTCCCTGCGCTAACGTTGGGCTCTGGTCTGTGCTGACTTCTGTGGTGAGCACACCTGTGAACGGGGGGTCGAGCTATAACTGGACCCGGTAACCCTTTCTATGGTAGACAGAACCCATGGAGACACATTTGGCCGTAGCTTGCACGCTGCCCGATGGTCTCCTAGTGACGTTGCTATTCCACATTCTATTGGAGAGAAGCATCAGATTTCCGTTGCCCTGTGACAGCTTGCTGACCAGGGAACACGCAACTGGGGACCACCTTGGCTGGGGAGGCCCTACAGTAGCACTGGGGGCTACCTGCCCTAACAACCCCCATACTAGTGCTGGCCCAGGCTCCCACTCGTGGACACCCGGATGAGCTTGAGACAACTTTTCTTTGCCATAAGTCGAGCTCACTCAGTAGGTCTGCTTGGTAGGCCTGCAACCCTGTCACTGTCTGCAGTGACCCACAAGCAAGACTACTACTGCATAGGCTTGCCCACCAATGCCACCTTGGATGCAAGCTGGCCCCTGTAAGCCGGCCCCCTAGCAGGCGCCTCTTCCACCTCAGGCATAGCTAAATAGCCATGCCATTCATTCCCACAATGGCCAAATAACCCAATATTGTGGAGTTATGACTATGGCTTAAGCATGGTTTTCAGAAGTGAGATTTTGTCATAACTTCTGGAAGACAGGGAGTTTCTGCAGTGTGAAGTATTTACTTTCACTGGGTAATCACTTCAAGCAGCTCTTTATCGCTGCTTCCAGTTTTTAACACATCCTTCTAACTCTTCGAGTCAGAGAGGGATTATTACCCCTTTGGCTTTCTATAGCGGGAGGAGGAGTCGCGACGCGAACTCAAAATCCAGCGGAGAGCTGAACCCGGAAGACAAGAGAGAGATAGAGCAGCGCTCGTCTCCGGCTCCTCTTCCGGATTTAAGAAGATCCCGGACCTGAACGAGAAGAGCGGTTGGCTGCCTCGGCAGCGGACGGCCAGATCCGAGAGGGTCTGAAACCTAACTGCTCGGCTTCCCGCTTTTTCTTTTTTTTTCCGAGAAGAGAGCGAGTTGAGCTGCTTGAATGTAGCGCAGCCTCTCAAGGTTGCCATCGCATACTACACCACTAACACTTCACCCAGAAAGTGTGCACTTTCCCCCGTGATGAAACGGGAGCACGTTACACACTTCTTTAACTCTTTCTCGCTCATTACTTGCCTCTCCTTTTCTTTAAAAGGGATAGAAAAGTTCACACTGATTTTGAGAAAATATCGAGTAGAAATAGTAATAAGGCTGGCGGCGTGGTTCACAGGTGCCATATATATATATATATCATGCGACGCGCTTAATTGCCACGTCACCTGATCATGGCAGGCCTATAAGTAGAGGCATGATTTTACACAAGCTTCAGATACCGGTCACTGCAAGGCGTTCCCATACTGCTAAATGCAAGGTCGAAGTTCCCTTTGAAAGGGAACATCACGCGTTACCTGCCGGTTCGACCTGCCCCCTCTTCCGTCGCTCGACCCGCCCCAGCTGCCACAATACTTTTTATGATTACATAAACAGTGGTTCTCACCATTTAAAATAGACTGCATATAAATAAAAACCCCGTGATCCCTCTCCGTCTGTATTTTCATTTTGCTTGGGAGACGGAGCTTAGCATGTCTTTTATCTAGCTGTCAGTTGGTAACGTAGTGACATTTTAGAGCCCTTTAGGCGACTTTTATAAAAAAAAATAATAATAAAATAAAAAAAGTAAAAAAAAATATATAAATAAATAATAAAAAAAAAACCCAAACACACACCTAATGATAAAATCTAGAGACTTTTTGGACAAACCTTAGCAACTTTCCAAATGTGACCGGTACTGTCCTGCAAGGCGACGTCTTGCTTACCCGCTGTACTCATACATCTTTCTGCGTTTGTGTTCAGTGAGGGACTGAGAGCCGGAGCAGCACATCCCGGTGATCGCAGCTGACATAGACGTGACTGTAAAAGAAACAATGACTACGTTTACATGGACAGCAGTAATCTAATTACTGAACTTACTCTGATTAAGACAATAATGTGATTAAGTTGTTTACATGAGTCGCTTTTAGAATACTCTTGTCATGTTCCCGGGTTTATGTAACAGAAAATAATTAGATTAACAGCCCGCGTCATTACGTTACCGCGCCCGCCGTCAATGTCCCCTCCAGAATTTCACGAATCAACATACAGTTCGTCTTCGTTATGGTACCGTATACACTTTTGGGTATTTTTATTTATTTATTTATTTTTTTACGAACGCTTTAAGTGCAGTTAATTATTTATCATGCTGTACATGCTAATAGACAATGGCTTGAAGCCATGGGTGTGTCCCAAACCGCGTACTTAAAGTCTATATAAGCTGAGATACATGTATTTTTCCCTCTACAGGCATCTAGTAGGGAAGTATGCGGTTTGGGACGTGGCCGAACTCTATTGTTCGCTGTAAAACAGTTGAGCACTGCTGTGTGCGATCGCAAAATGCGGTGAAAAATCTTAATTAGATTAAGTAATTAAAAATGTCTGTTTACATGGTCGTTTCTTAATCAGAGTATGGTATTAATCGGATTAAGAGTGGATTATTGTTGTCCATTTATACACAGCTAGTGTCATGGATAGCGAGACGTGCCTTTCGTCCCAATTTGCATAATTTACATGTGAATGTTTTACATGTAATGCAATACAAATGTAATGCAACATGTTTTACATGTAAAATAGTACACCTTATTACAGCCTAGTTCTCTTGGTCAAAAGAGTTCTAGTGTTCACAAACACTTAATAATTCATGTTCAATACCTGTCCGTTATATAGTTTTATAAGTCATAAAAAAACAATGAAAAGTTATGAAAAGTAATTTAAAAAAGTACAAAAACACAAAAGCTAAAAATAAATCTATTGATCTATACATACATAGATACACACATACATACATACATACATACACACACACACACATATATATATAGAGAGAATTGGAATTCGATGGAGTAGGACGCGAAGTTGGAGGCTCCTGCTGATTTCGATTAAAATTGTAATTAATTTGCACTTTTCTGTCATAATATATTTTGACTTATTCTACTCCGTTTCCTTGTTTGCATTTTTAACTTTGTGGTACGGTAAAATGTGTGGAAAGAACACGAAAACCCGTGGTAGCATTCAGATATAACTGAGGCCTGGTGTGCACGCCGTGAGCGAGATCCCTTCTCCACCGTCGCCGAGCGGTGACCCTGACTTCACCGCACTCAGGCTTGAGCTGCTGGCTTTACTGAGTAAGGACATTGCCAATATTTTTAACAAGAAGCTCCAGAAGACTCCTGGGGAAGTGTTGTGTACTATCCAGCTTGACCTGCAGGCCGTGAAAACACAGCTGGCTAGTGATAAAGTTGCTACCGATGGTACCATATCAACACTGAAAGGTACTGTTGGGGAAATGGAGCACGCTCTCTCCAGTTGCACCGATGATATATGTAACCCTTTTTACGAGGTACTAAGAATGTACATAGGTGTAGTAGTCTAAAGTAGTCTTAGAGGTTATCAGTAATATGAATTTGGACCAGAATCAGAAGATGCTAAATTGTTAAGAGCCTGAGAATTGAAAGTCAATAAAAATAATACCACCCAGCCACCCAGACTGGGAATCTATGAATCTCTTGGGATCTGTATCTGGATCCCTGCACAATGTTTCCAAATAAGGCCAGATCATTTCTCTCAATCACCATTCAGTGAATAAATGGACTGCTACAGGCTACTATAAAATAAAATGAGATAATACTTCAGAAGACCTGTATGTTTCTTCTCAGGTATCAAAACTATATGAATTTCTCTCCAGTATCCAAAGTACATTTACATCACAAATTACATCGGTCCACAAAACATACATTTCTAACTCAAGTTGTATGAAACATTAGTAACGTTAGCAGTATGAAGAATAAAACTGCATGAGTTGCATGTAAACATAGGTCAACTTGTATTACTTTAAATTAGAGGCATTAAGGTGTTAGCGTGCTTATTTATCCCCCCTCTGCACCGGTCACAGGGAAAGAATGACACTAAAAATTGTACCTCTTTAACCTCCAGTAAAACAATTAAATCCACAACTTTTAACATCATTATTTAACAAACTAAACATTTCACAACAGTAGGGAAAAGTAACATTTCTTTTATAACCCACAAACAAAATCAATAGTTGTTTTCAAAGACATTAAACAGTATTCTGCTAGCCTATTGTGGCTAATTACCATATTAGCATTTGAATACAGCACGCTCACATTAGCTTTCCACCATTAGCACCTTTGCATTGCTTACCCATTAGCAACAATTAGCATAAATGCTAGCGAACTCATAATAACTCAGCAGGCTAGGTTAAATACCAATGGGCATCAAAAGCATGAGGCCTGTTAGCATGAATGCTAGCGAACTCAGAGGGCTAGCGCCAGGTGAACTACTCACCATTTTAGCAGAAGTCACTGCCTCTAGCTCCGTGACAACAGTGGATTCAGACACAGCTCTCTTTTAATCTCTATATTACAAGGTATAGTCAGTATAAGCAATAATGAGTACAGAACTTGTTGCCCTAGTTAAAGGCGTGTTTATACCCTAGTTAAAGGCGTGTTCATGAACTAGTTAAAGGCATGTTCATGCCCTAGTTAAAGGCGTGTTCATGAACTAGTTAAAGGCGTGTTCATGAACTAGTTAAAGGCGTGTTCATGAACTAGTTAAAGACGTGTTCATGCCCTAGTTAAAGGCGTGCTCAAAATGGATTAAAGCAATATATTTCTCTCTCTCCCTCTCTCTGACAGACCAATGAGAAATGCCAAGGTCTCCTAATTTATTCTGTAGATGGAGGCTGTTGTTGTTGTTGTTTTTTTAAATGATATAAAGATATCACTCATGCGACTGAATGAGAACTAGAATAAGGTGTGTATGTGAATGTGCTCCATAAATAAGGAGACAGGTGTGATTGATGAGCTCTGAAAATGAGTTTTGGAGACAGTGTGAATGTTGCATGAACCGGTGTGTGCTGTTATCTGAGTGGTCATGCCTGCATTTGTGTGAAAGAGAAAGTGAGAGAAAAGATGAGAAATTAAAAAAAACACGGTGTGTGTGATCTTCAGATTGAACTGGGTGATGCAGAACTTTGGGAGTTATTTCTGCTTTTTCATTGAGAGTTTGAGTCTTGTTTGGGTGATTACATCAGACTGTGAGGATGTGAGTCCAGTGGGTCCGGTGGGCATTGTAAATATTTTGGACATCTGTCTGATTTCCCTTTGTGTAGATCACTCAGAACTTTTAAACCTGTAATATATAAAATATACCCACATGTAGATTGTGTGATCAAGAGGGGCAGACACAGCCTTTGTTGAACAATTCATGATCTGTTGCATTTCTACTAGTTCAGCTTGGGTGTTAAATATTAATGAACTCACATTTTGTTATTTAGGCTGATGCAAAGGAAATTAATATAAAATAAAGAAAGTAAGACATCAACATTTTTTTCCCATAAACAAAGTGCCTGTTATCCCTTATTAGGTTTTAGGGCTGGAGTTGGGCAACAAAAATAGAGAAGGGGTTAATTTAATGTCTAGATACCAGCCGCATATATTATACTTTTCAGCATTATTGGGAATATAATTCACTAATATCACTTGGCTTTAATCAAATCTGATTAGTGTATGCCACGGCTAGTCCCCGCGTACCAGAATGTTCTCCGTTCACCACCTGAATATTAAGAAAAGCCATACAGAAAGGCAGAAAGATTAATATCTGCCATCTGAAGTTTCATTTTGTGGGAATCAGGCCAGGGGATCACTTTGGAGTGCTGAGCATTTACGAGTATAAAAGAAAGCCTGCTCATGAGAGTACATACTCATTCAACTACAGAAGCACATTCCATTAAGAATTAAAGTGTTATAGGGTGCACGGTGGCTTAGTGGTTAGCACGTTCGCCTCACACCTCCAGGGTCCGGGGTTTGTGTTTGTGGAGTTTGCATGTTCTGGTAGGCTGACATGCATGGTAGGCTGATTGGCGTGTCTAAAGTGTCCGTAGTGTATGAATGGGTGTGTCAGTGTGAGTGTGTATGTGATTGTGCCCTGCGATGGACTGGCACCCTGTCCAGGGTGTACCCGCCTTGTGCTTGATGATTCCTGGGATGGGCTCCAGGTTCCCCGTGACCCTGAAGAAGGAGTGAGCGTTAGAAGATGGATGGATGGATGGATTAAAATGTTGTATGGAAGCAGAGTTAATTACATTGCTCAAAGAAACACAGGAAGTAAGTAATCATTTCTGGTTTAGTGCTTAGTGGTTAGCACGTTACGCCTCCCACGTCCAGGGTCTGGGGTTCGATAATAATATTTTATTTAAAACATAATTTTTACTTTTATAACATTTACAAATATCACAGATACTATTTTAAATAAAAACAATCATAACGTTGCACTGTTGCTAAGATTTAATCGGATCTTACAAACATCCACGACTAACTTGTAGCCCGCTAGCATCACCTTACTGCTAGCGTTACATTAATTTGATTGGAAAAGCATTGTTCCAAGAGTGTTGATATTTAGTAAAACAGCACTGCTACATTAATTAACTAAAGAACAAAGTGATAAATGTGACTTGTAGTGAGTCTCCTAGAGACTTCCACAGATAAACTCCTCAGGTAAATTCCTCAGATGCCAGTCCTGTCAGGTCAGAATTCCACCAATGTCTTGAAACTGTTCCTGTCCATTTTCTGGACATTTGGACATTTTCTCTCCACTGTTCCTATCCACAGATGTTCATCAAACCCTGAATATAAAAGAAAAGCATGTGAATTAATAACCACAAACTGGACTGTGGTACTTCATGATCAACATGTAATCATCTCTGCTCCAAGAGAAACATCATCATCTCCTGTTTATAATTAATCATTCTGCATTTCTTCATTCTTACTAACATCTCTGTTATAATGAAAATTTAGCTCTTGGAGATTTTTAAATAATGAACACTACTGTGTCATTTAGCTCTTGTTCTACATTTATATTTAAGAGCAGACTTTAAATAGAAGCCGAGGTGAATGTTACAGGAAAGACAGAAGATACGGTGTGGAGGTAGGGTGCTGGAAGAAGTGTCTGAGTGAGTAAAGTGGCTGCTTAAATCAAATATTTGTGTCATAAAATATCATCTTTTTAATTATCTTTAAAGAGAGTTGAGAAGAAAGTGTGCTGCTTATCAGAAACAGGGAAAAGCAGAGATCATCTTGTTCAGACAAAAGCAGCAGCATGAAGTCAGAGATAGCAGGCTGTCACAAGGAGACCAGGTGTTCATTTACAATCACTCTCATGTACTCATTTGTGATATTTTGTGGATTCTGTCTGACTCCCTGTCTTCTACATTCACATGAATTTTAAATCAACACACTTTACTGAACACAAAACAGCATTAAAGCCAATTGTTAGAATAAATCTGATTAAATAGAATATTGTGACATTTCAAAAACTGGTTTTATTCCTTAACCTGGTAATCTGATACTTATTTAAACTAAAGAGAAATTAACAAAGAGAGGTTAAATTATTAGTCTTTTATTTTTTCACAATTTATCTAAAAAGGTCATTACTCACCTCAGTGTCTGTAGTTTGTAATGTTCATCATCCTTAAGAGCAGAGAGCAACTTCACTCCTGAGTCTCCTATATCATTATCAGAAAGATTCAGTTCTTTCAGGTGTGAGGGGATTGATCTCAGAGCTGAAGTTAGAGCCACACAGCCTTCATTTGAGACACCACAACCACGCAACCTGCACACAGGTTAAAAAACCATACAATGACACATTCTTCACTCTCTCAATTGTTGGATATAAAATATACATGAAATAAACACGAGAAGCACCAGTATGAGTAATATGTAATTTTATTGAAAATTCACAGGACTTGTGGGCGTGTAATCCTGTAAGCGGTAGGGAGAAAACGGATGGTAAAATGGGGTGCGTCCTAGGCGATGGGATAGCCAGCCGAGGTGTAATTAGGAGAGTACTAACTGGCAGGTGAGAAAAAGGAAGAATGGTCAGAAGAGTCTTTCCTCGCGAGGAAAAGTCAGGAGTAATGAAGGCCTTAATTTTTAAGAGAGAACCATGAGGAGCCATTTATAAGAATACTTGAGTCACATTGCACCTCGTGATAACAGTGAGACCAATGTCTCTCCAAATTGTTTTGTCTCGTCCCTCTTTCTAACCTAATGGTATTTTAAAATTCTCTTTTCAAAATATACTTAGAACTCTGATAAGCTTTGTTCTAGAACATCATGGTATTCTGATAAGCTTTTCTTAACATCATGGGGGAATTTTTTATAAGCTTTTTTTAACATCATGGCAATGTAGACAAGCTCTTTTTAAACGTATTGGTATTGATATACCTTGATATTCTTTTAAAACATATTGGTGTAATAATGTATAAATACAGTATACATAAAGGGAGCTTGAGCTCCAGGTGTCAGATCACTTCTGAGAATTCTCAATGGTGTGGATCTTATGTGGTGGAAATAAATTCTAGACCTTTGCTTTTCCTCACTCACGGCTGGTGTCTTTTTTCTATCTCCAACTGGGTTTTCAGATGTGAGTATTGGCTTCTATGTTGAATTTAAAGTGTCTTTGGGTAATAGGCTAAATTCGGGTATTAGGTATTTGTATATTATATCACTCTCTCGATATTCTCCCGATATTATTAATATGATCTTACCTAAGTGTCTCCAGTTTACAGTGAGGATTCTCCAGTACAGCAGAGAGACTCTTCACTCCTGAGTCTCCTATTTTATTAGAGGACAGCTCCAGTTCTCTCAGGTGTGAGGGATTTGATCTCAGAGCTGAAGTAAGAGCAGCACAGCCTTCATCTGAGACACCACAACCACACAACCTGTACAGAGACACAATGACACTCTTCACTTTCTCGATCTCAGGCAGAGGAACAACAGCACTGACTTTCCTCTGGGTGTAAACATTTTCTCTCATTGTGGACTGAGCAACACACACTAGATCTTTAGAAATGTTTTTAGTAACTTTTCCTCACTTCACACATCTCAACAAAATCTCTATTTTAATCAGCATTCACATGAACAAATCTTTCTTGAGAAGATCAGACTGTCCATAATCAGAAGATTAGAACATGTTTTATTATTAATGATTAAAAATATGATCTTACCTCAGTATCTCCAGTTTACAGTGAGGAATCTCCAGTGCGCAGAGGAGACTCTTCACTCCTGAGTCTCCTACATTATTCTCAGACAGAGTCAGGTCTCTCAGGTGTGAGGGGTTTGATCTCAGAGCTGAAGTCAGAGCAGCACAGCCTTCATCTGAGACACCGCACTTATACAACCTGTACAGAGACACAATTACACACTCTTCATCCACAGATTTTTATTATGGTTTACTTGCTATGATGATAATGTGCCTTTTATGTTGGACTTTCTTCTCTCTCTTGAGCAATCACAAGATATAATTATCACTGAACAAAACATTACCACGACAAATCACACAAATTATTTCAGTTAAGTGATATGATTAAAGATGACGATGTACAGACACAGCCATCATTTTGTTTTTATCACAGTTAAAATGACTTTTGTTTTGCCGTTGCCCTGTGCACTCATCAACCAACTGCAGTTCTGTTCTTCATCTCTCAGATGAGTCTAATCTCCACTCTGACAGCGTGCTCCAGTGTTAACACAAACTGAAATACATTTCATCTCATTATATCCTCTGATTACAGTGTACGAGAGTCAGGGGGAAAAGAACACGGTTATGAGTCTGTTTCAGAGAAGATAAACTCTTTATAGTCTGATAGACGGATACACACCACGCATAAATGCAGCTCAATGCTGCTTCAAAGAGCAGCTCCTAGAGAGTGAAATTGATTTTATAAAACATTCATTCTGAGGGTATTAACACTCATGTCTTCTCTAAACCAGATTATTGCTGATAATTTATTGTTAAATAAAATATTCCTGGATTATAAAGCAAATGGAAAGTAAAAAATGTCTGCACATTGGGTTCATCAGGTTCTACGTGTTTAGGATGTGAAATTCACAGTAAATAAAAATTTCTACAGAAGAATAACATGAAGGCAGAGGGACAGATGTGCTGAGATTTTTGTGCATTTAGAAAAAAATCACCCAAAAAGTGCAGAAACATTGAAAGTTTATCTGTTACATATTCTGCTCAATTTAATAAAGATTGTGAGATTAGCAGTCATCAGTTTTACATGTTATTTTATCCTCTCAAAACCAGGTGTAAATTAGCACGGTGTGTTGTTGGAGCGGTTGCCAGGTCCCCGGATTTAATGAGGAATTGAGCTACTTTTGATTCACAGGCATGATTTCTTTGGCTGTTGATTGGAGTTTGGACATTTTACGTACATTATTTTAGTCATATCTGTATATTAAAACATATAGTCGTGAGCATGCACTGTGATCTCCTCTCATTGTGTATGAGATGTGTAGTCCTCTTTCCATGTTGGTAGTTTGTGGTACCTACTTGAAATTTAATTGCTGGTTTGCTGTGATATACAGCTTGAAGTAGCGAGAGTATCTATAGTGATGTATACATTCCACATATTTTAGTCATTTACTAATTAAATTTGGCCATGCATACATGCTCACATTTATTATTAAGAAGGTCTATGCAATACCCCACATTGTAGAATCTCACTAATAGCATTCTGTGTAATGTATTTTGTGTTTTCATGTCAACAATAAAAGGTTATGTACCCACAAAAGAAAAGAACCTTTTTCTTGGATCCACTAGGGGAAACTGATGGAAAGATTAAGATGTGCCTGGAGTCTACAGGTTAAATTTGACTTTAAAATGTAGTTGTACTTGTGTCCTTTGAGTTGTTAAATGATGTGCAACAGCTTTCACATATGTAGTATTCACATTCTTTACAGTATTCATGAGAAAAAAAGGTGCAATGTTTCTCCTCATAGATGTCAGTAAGATCATCCTGTGATGTCTTGGCCTTAGAAGTGATTGTGAAATGTCACCTAAACATTGTTTTCAAACAAAAGTCAGGAACAATTAGACGATCTGCTTTTTATTCATCCTGATGGAGGTTTTATTAAATGTACTAATACTATATATACTATATGTAATAATTTACATTTGATGCTTGACTTGTTTGTAATCAATTAGAAAAAAAAAAAAACATAGACCATGCATTCCTCGTGACATTCTGCTAATCACAGTTCTCTACAGTTTGCAGAGAAATTTACAGGGGAGGAGATAAATCTTGACACTTCACAAACGGTAGTGGACAAGTTGAGGCTGGACATAGCCACTTCCTTCCTCAGAGAATCTTGTGTTTTTCCTTTTTGCTCAACATTGTCAATCACGTCATGTTGTTGGTTCTACGCTTGTTATCTCATAAATATGCAGCTACAGTATAAGCTAATGAATTAGTACAGTGCAATGCAAATTGAATTAATCTGAATTGTGGGATGCAGAACCAGGATGAAGTACATTGGGTCATTTCTTCATATTATAAAATGTAAAGAATACAAAAAAGTAACAATGAAAAGGATATATTTTTAGGGTTGTCGTGGTAATCATAACAATTTTCTGCATCATCAGCATCAACTAATAAAGGAACGGTTAATGCTGTGCTCATTTTGGAGTCGACATGTACAGTAAGATTACTTACTTTCCACTGTACACCATGTGCTGCAGAAAATTCCAGGTTTAATCAGAACACAACATTTATGTTGGTGAGAACTTCAAAATCGAAGGAATAGTAATAATATTAGTATTCAATTAATTTAGAGAACACCTGTATTTAGGGATACCCTATAATGCAAAACGTATATACTACTACACGTCCCTGTTTCCTCAGGTCTGCTGTGACGGGTGTCAGGTGGTACCACCATGAATGTGTACAGAGTCCTCCCGGGGGATTAGGAGTATTTGTCCCCTATATACAAGTAATGGTGTCCCTTGTTGTAACATATTATTTATCACCTCCACCAATTAGGTTATATTTTCACCCACTTCTCTTTGTTGTTTTGTTTGTTTGTCTGATCCAGAAAAGGGCACCATCCTGGAATATTTTTTGTTGCATTTTAAACAATGCGAGACAGGGCCTTGTCAGAGATGTGGGCTCTAGTTTTGACAGTATTTAATGTATTATTTACTCATTATTTATTTTATGAGTTATATTTTTATATTATTGATAGAATATTCCTTTTATCACTGATATATTTATTTTATGCATGAGATTTTCTCCAAAAATTTTCTCAAAATTAAAAAAGAAATTGTGTTTCTTGTGATGGTGTTCAATATTTAATTACAATAAATTCTGTGTATGTTCACGATGAGTTTGTTTTGTGCATGCATTTCCCAAAAGAAGAATTGTGGTGAATATGTTTTAACCACTAGGCCTAAAGGTTTTGTTTTGTGTCCATTATACTTTCCTATTGAGAGTAATTTTGTCTCTGTTTGTCCCAGCATCAAAAAAGTTTTGAAAGAATAATTATAGGTGGCATAAGTGATATGTGGAATAAGCTTCATGGATGTAACACTTTCATAGCATTTCCTGGCAGTCTGGAACAACAACATAACCAACATGAGAAGTTTGTTTGAAATCTTTGTAAATGTATAAATAATAAAAAACAAAAAGCAGATTTACATAAGTATGTATAAGTTTAGTGAGCATCACATTATACTTTCTAAGGCCACTGATTTCAACTCAAGACCAAACATGATTCGATTGTGATGTATGTTTGTGTGTGACAGTAATATCGGCCAAACATCATCCAGCAGAAAACCAGCTTAAGACGGTATGAGTTTAGTTCTTACCACCTCAATGTGCACAATGAATCTGTTCAGTTCTACAGCGTTTGATCTGTTGAAAGAAATATTAAAAATGATTGATTGAATAATTGATTGGAACATAAGGAGCTCCATAACAGCACCTGAGGTGTTTGTTTTGACAGAATTAGAGCTCGGTGTTACGAAACGTTGACAGGAGACAGAAGCAGGCGCAGATCACAGTCTTTATTAGCAACTCAATTATAATACAGATGCAACAGGGCATACACACTCGTATCATGAACATAAGCAACTCGACCGCTACAAACGCATAAACGTAACTCAGAACATCCAAAGTATAAACAAACATTCGCGAGCAAAATGCTCAGTAACTCGGGCACTTAAATTACAAAGGTAATCAAACTAAAAGTGCATGCACCTGATGTGCGCGACCAACACAAGGTCCTTTCAAACGAAGCGCCACAGCGGCCTCTGGTGGCTGTGGCATGACACTCGTCTAAAATGCCCAAATTCCACAACAAACATTAAAAATTACAGTACACAGCTGGAGACCCTGCTTCTAGTAAGTTACCATATTTATTGAAATTCATAGTGTTTTATTGTTTTTTAATACAACGGTAAAAAACTGTCATTCAGAATACAGTATAAACACTGTAAAATAATATGGAACACAGCTGGAAACCCTGCTGCAGTATTTCACTGTAATTTTACAGAAAAATGTTTAATAATGAGTCTTTTTTGATCACGTATACATATGCAGAGTGAAATTATTTTCTTCACATACCCCAGCATGTCAGGAAGTGGGCAGGGTCAGCTATGATGCAGCACCCCTGGAGCGGAGAGGGTTAAGGGTTCTGCTCAACTTGCCACTTGCCCAAAGGTGGCAGCTTGGCAGGGCTGAAGCTTGAATCCCTGACCTTCCAATCAGTAATTCAGAGCCTTAACTGCCAAGCCACCATTGTCCCTTTTTTACAGTGTAAAAAATGGTTTCCAGTGCACTAATTAGAGAACTCAGTGCCAGATGTGCATCTTCTAAACCTGGCCACTCCACCCCCCCCACACACACACACACACAGTTTCCTGTGTACTGTGTGACTTGAAAAGTTGGAATAAATCTTATAACTGTGATTTTATCTTATCCTGTCATATGTAATCTCCCATTAAACGTGTATAGAGACTTTGTGAAGAAAAGCCTTGGAAGAAAATACACACATCATTGGTGTCTCTGGAAAGTGGTTGTAGTTAGCTTGTGCTGATAATCTGCTAACAATGTAGCTTATCTGAACTTGTAATTGTGAAAATCAACAGGCCTTTTAAGCAAAAACATAATCAATTTAGTTAACTATGCAGAAAAATGCAGCAGCATATTGCATTATAAAAATTTTTATTCAGTTTTTGGATCATCACTGGAACCACATTTTCTGCATCATCCTTTGCGTTCCTCTGAGGTGGTTGTGGTCATTCTGTTGTGTTTTTACTTTTTTCATTATTGTTTTGATTTTTCAACATGAGTAAAGTGTTCTAGGCTTGTTAGAATGTATGATGGTGGCTTGGCTCTGGGCATCTTCATGCCCTTTCCTCTTTTTGGCCTGACAACAAGGTCTTTGAATGATGCTTGTCAGAGGTGGTTAACAAAGTGGAAAAGTGGTTAAGGTTTTATCAAATTAGGCTATGTCTATCTGCCACAAGATTCAATTCAATACCTTAATAATGTAACACCAGAATACATAAATATAACATGAATTTATAACTGTTTAATGATGTGGTTCATGACACACAAACCTGAAAGCTACTGTCCCACTTTATCTGACACATTAGATAAAGTGGGACGGTACTTAAAACACACAATCACAAAGAATTATATCTTCAAATTTTTCAACAATACATATATTTTTGTATTTGACCAAACAAAAATAATTTAATAAATACAATAAAAGTTTTGTTTTGATGATTTCTATTCTTTATAGAGGCTTATGTTTAAGAAGACCGTTCTCATTTGTCAGTGGACTTACCACATTCTTTGATTATACCACTTGATTATACCAGCTTGTAGACCTCCCACTCACTTGAGAGATGTCAGGACCAGTAAAGAGCTAACTTTAGAGTCAGAAGCTTCTCAGAGGCTGACTCTAAGGGCTCAAATGGGGCCCTGACAGACCTTCCAGGACCACAGAAGGTCCCAGGAAGGTATGCAATAATATCCCGCAGATGGGCCTTAGCCATGTGACACCAGACATGAACCTCAAAGTTAGAGGATGTTGCCCCACAGAGGCTCCCTCAACAGGGGCACGGCTGGCCGAAATGGTGGCCACATAACCCTTATTGTAGAAGGAGCCCACCCCGCTGAGAAATGTTCTTGTAGGAGCTCCAGGACTGTAGCTATTGCGCAGTTTACTGGGTCTACAGTGGATCCCTGTGGACTGGAATCTCCCAAGGTGCCATCCACAGGGATATTATCTCTCAGAGCCATGTTTGCGTTGCCAAAAGGGTGCTACTAGCAGACTGTCTTGGCAAACTATCGCTAGAGCTTGTGGGAGCAGAGCGATGGGGTAGCGCAAACAGATGTGACCTCGGCCACGTGTGGACTCCACCCAAAGAGTCTCCCAAGATCCAGCTTTATCTCTCTCAATATTGATATGATTGACACTATGCCTGTTGGGGACAGAAACGCCCTCATCGTAGTAGAATCCTATAACCCCTAGAAAAGTTGTCCACTGCACCAGGGAAAGCATACTCTTCTGAGATTTAACCTGAGCCCCAAGCTTTTAATGTGGGCGAGAACAACATCTCAATGTTGAACCGCCAGCTCCCTGGATCATGCTAGAATTAACCAGTCATCCAGGTAGTTTGGTACACAGATGCCCTGGAGTCCCAGTGGAGCAAGAGTGACATCCATGCACTTTCTGAAGGTGCGAGGGGATAAAGCTAGCGATATGTGGAAATATACACCTTTTAGATCTATCGCCACAAACCAGTTCTCAAACTGGATCTGTGGCACAATAAGTTTGAGCATCAGCCTCTGAACCTGTATATCTGCAGGTGATGCAGATCAAAATTGGCCGCATTCTCACATTTTTTGCAGAACAGGAAATAAAGGCTGTAAATCTCCCTCCCCGAGTGAACGAGGTACATGTTCTGTTGCCCCATTGTCCAAAAGGGAGCTTACTTCCTGCACTAACGTCAGGCTCTGGTCTGTGCTGACTGCTGTGATGAGCACACCTGTGAATGGGGGGGTCGAGCTATAACTGGACCCAGGAACTTTTATAGGTAGACAAGAACCCATGGAGACACATTTGGCAGTAGCTTCCACGCTGCCCGATGGAATTTTAGTGACGTTAGCTATTCCACATTCTATTGCAGGGAACCATCAGATTTCCGTTGCCCTGTGACAGCTCGCTGACCAGAGAGCAAAACTTATGGAGTGCCTTGGTTAGTGGAGGCTCTACAGTAGCACTGGGGGCTACCTGCCCTAACAACCTCATGTCCCCAGATACATCCCTCCACGGCCCCTCAGGACCGCTCAGGCCTAACTGCCATACTCGCCTTCTGGGTCTCCGTCACACTAGTGCTGACCCAGGCTCCACTCGTGTACGCCCGGGTGAGCTCGAGACAACACGCCATCTGTCGAGCTCCGCCAGCAGGTCTGCTTGTTAACCGCGTCATTGTCTGCAGTGACCCACAATCAAGACTACTACTGCATAGACTTGCCCACCAATGCCACCTTGGATGCAAGCCGGCCCCGTAATTACGACACGCCAGCGGTGGAGAGGGGTAGCTAGCAACGCTTACTCCACCTTCAGCATAGCTAAATAGCCATGCCGTTCATTCCCACAACATCGTGGGATTATGAATAGAGCTTACGCATGGTTTTCCCCAGAAGCCTGAGATTTTGTCATAATTTCTGGAGAGTTTCTGCAGTATGAGGGATTTACTTTCACTGTGCAATCACTTCCAAGCAGCTCTTTATATGCTGCTCTCAGTTTTTAACACATCCTTCTAACTCTTCGGAGTCAGAGAGGAATTATTACCCTTTTGTCTTTCCATAGCGGAAGGAGAATTCGCAACACAAACATCAAAATCCAGCGCAGAGCCGAACCCGGACGACAGAGCAAGAGATAAAACAGCGCCTTCGTCTCCGGCTCCTTCTGGATCGAACAGATCCCCTGATCCTGAGACAGCTGGCTGCCTCGGCAGCCGCCGGCCCAAATACGCGAGCTCTGAAACCCGACTCGATTCGTTTTTTCAAGAAGAGGCCGAGCTGCTTAATGCGCAGCCTCTCGAGGCCACCATCGAATACTACTCCGCTGACACTTCACACAGAAAGTGTTCATTTTCCCCCGTGATGAAACGGGAGCACTTTTACACTTCTTGAACTCTTTCTCGCTCATTACTTACCCCCTTTTCTTTAAAAAGCGATAGAAAAGTTCAGAGATTTTTGAGAAAATATAGAGTAGAAATGAAGCGTTTTTGTCACACAAACCACCGACATGCAGTCTCACTGAAGATATTAAGGCTGGTGGCGTGGCTCACAGGTGCCATATATACATCATGTGACACGCGTAATTGCCACGTCACCTGATCATGGCAGGCCTACAAGTAGAAGCATGATTTTACACAAGCTTCAGATACCGGTCATGCGTACAAAGGCGTTCCCATACTGTTATGCTAAATGCAACGTCGAGTTCCCTTTGAAAGGAAACATTTGAACAATGAAAAAGACCCTTGTGGTTATTATTCATGACTTTAAAATAGTATTGGCTCAAGATACTTAAAGGGCTACGCTAGAATGAAATATTTGTCCCACTTTAACTGATGTCCCAATTTTGCTGAACTCACCCTACCCGTTCCTCCCTCAATGTTCATCATTATCATTGGCTGTACAATCATTAAATGTCACGTTGAAAGTGGAAGCGAAGAAAAAGCAAATACCCAGAAGTGTTAAATTGGCTAATTGTCTGTTGTGTTCATAAAATAACTCCTGCCCTAACGGCATGTGAAAACAGCGTAAAGGGAAAGGTTGTGTTCTTGTGTGTGATTGAATATTTGAGTGTTTTAAAATGTATTTATATGTAATTAATATGTTTGTGAAAATGAGTGGAACACTTCCCAGATTCGGGTGGAGAATGAGGAAGCTGGAGGCAGGCTTGGAACAACTCAAAAGGCTCTTTATTCTTTATCTTTTACTTTGTAGCGGGTTAAATTTCTACACACACACAGATGCTCGATTCCCACGCCCAGCTGTCACAATGACTTTTATGATTACATAAACAGTGGTTCTCACCATTTAAAATAGACTGCATATAAATGAAAACCCGTGATCCCTCTCTGTCTGTATTTTCTTTTTGCTTGGGAGAGACGGAGCTTAGCATGTCTTTTATCTAGCTGTCAGTTGGTAACGTAGTGACTTTTTAGAGCCCTTTGGCGACTTTTATAAAACAAAAAAAAGTAAATAAAAAATAAATAAATAAAAACCCAAACACACACTTAATGATAAAATCTAGGGACTTTTTGGACAAACCTTAGCAACTTTCCAAATGTGACCGGTACTGTCCTGCAAGTGCAAAGTCTTGCTTACCCGCTGTACTCATACATCTTTCTGCGTTTGCTCTGTTCAGTGAGGGACTGAGAGCCGGAGCAGCACATCCGGTGATTGCAGCTGACATAGACGTGACTGTAAAAGAAGCAATGACTACGTTTACGTGGACAGCAGTAATCTAATTACTGACCTTACTCTGATTAAGACAATAATGTGATTAAGTTGTTTACATGAGTCGTTTTAGAATACTCTTGTCATGTTCCGGGTTTATGTAACAGAAAATAATTAGATTAACAGCCCAGCGTCATTACGTTACCGCGCCCGCCGTCCAATGTCCCTTCTAGAACTTCACGTATCAACATACAGTTCGTCTTCGTTATGGTACCGTATACACTTTTGGGTATTTTTATTTATTTTTTTATTTTTACGAACGCTTTAAGTGAAGTTAATTATTTATCATGCTGTATATGCTAATAGACAATGGCTTGAAGCCATGGGTGTTTCCCAAACCGCGTACTTAAAGTCTATATAAGCTGAGATACATGTATTTTTCCCTCTACAGTCCTCTAGTAGGGAAGTATGTGGTTTGGGACGCGGCCGAACTCTCTTGTTCGCTGTAAAACAGTTGAGCACTGCTGTGTGCGATCGCAAAATGCGGTGAAAAATCTTAATTAGATTAAGTAATTAAAAATGTCTGTTTACATGGTCGTTTCTTAATCAGAGTATGGTCTTAATCGGATTAAGAGTGGATTATTGTTGTCCATGTAAACACAGTTACTGTCATGGATAGTGAGACGTGCCTTTCATCCCAATTTGCATAATTTGTATGTGAATGTTTTTATAATGCAATACAAATGTAATGCAACATGTTTTACATGTAAAATAGTACACGTTATTACAGCATAGTTCTCTTGGTCAAAAGAGTTCTAGTGTTCACAAACACTTAATAATTCATGTTCAATACCTGTCCATTATATAGTTTTATAAGTCATAAAAAAACAATGAAAAGTTATGAAAAGTAATTTAAAAAGTACAAAAACACAAAAGCTAAAAATTAATCTATTGATCTATACATACATAGATACACACATACATACACACAATATTTATATATATATATATATATATATATATATATATATAGAGAGAGAGAGAGAGAAGAAAAAAAAAAAAAATTGAAAAGAGAGAGAGAGAGAATTGCGATGGAGTAGGCCGCGAAGTTGGAGGCTCCTGCTGATTTCAATTAAAATTGTAATTAATTTGCACTTTTCTGTCATAATATATTTTGACTTATTCTACTCCGTTTCCTTGTTTGCACTTTTAACTTTGTGGTAGGGTAAAATGTGTGGAAAGAACACGAAAACCCGTGGTAGCATTCAGATATAACTGAGGCCTGGTGTGCACACCGTGAGCGAGCCCCCTTCTCCCTCTGTATCCGCGTCGCCGAGCGGTGACCCTGACTTCACCGCACTCAGGCTTGAGCTGCTGGCTTTACTGATTAAGGACATTGCCAATATTTTTAATAAGGAGCTCCAGAAGACTCCTGGGGAAGTGTTGTGTACTATCCAGCTTGACCTGCAGGCCATGAAAACACAGCTGATTGGCTAGTGATAAAGTTGCCTACCGGTGACCATATCAACACTGAAAGGTACTGTTGGGGAAATGGAGCACGCTCTCTCCAGTTGCACCGATGATATATGTAACCCTTTTTACGAGGTACTAAGAATGTACATAGGTGTAGTAGTCTAAAGTAGTCTTAGAGGTTATCAGTAATATGAATTTGGACCAGAATCAGAAGATGCTAAATTGTTAAGAGCCTGAGAATTGAAAGTCAATAAAAATAATACCACCCAGCCACCCAGACTGGGAATCTATGAATCTCTTGGAGAACGCCTGGAACGTGGAGATCTGTATCTGGATCCCTGCACAATGTTTCCAAATAAGGCCAGATCATTTCTCTCAATCACCATTCAGTGAATAAATGGACTGCTACAGGCTACTATAAAATAAAATGAGATAATACTTCAGAAGACCTATATGTTTCTTCTCAGGTATCAAAACTATATGAATTTCTCTCCAGTATCCAAAGTACATTTACATCACAAATTACATCGGTCACAAAAACATACATTTCTAACTCAAGTTGTATGAAATGTTAGTAACGTTAGCAGTATGAAGAATAAAACTGCATGAGTTGCATGTAAACATAGGTCAACTTGTATTACTTTAAATTAGAGGCATTAAGGTGTTAGCGTGCTTATTTATCCCCCTCTGCACCGGTCACAGGGGAAAGAATGCACTAAAAATTGTACCTCTTTAACCTCCAGTAAAAACAATTAAATCCACAACTTTTAACATCATTATTTAACAAACTAAACATTTCACAACAGTAGGGAAAAGTAACATTTCTTTTTATAACCCACAAACAAAATCAGTAGTTGTTTTCAAAGACATTAAACAGTAGTCTGCTAGCCTATTGTGGCTAATTACCATATTAGCATTTGAATACAGCACGCTCACATTAGCTTTCCACCATTAGCACCTTTGCATTGCTTATCCATTAGCACTAATTAGCATAAATGCTAGCGAACTCATAGTAACTCAGCAGGCTAGGTTAAATACCAATGGGCATCAAAAGCATGAGGCCTGTTAGCATGAATGCTAGCGAACTCAGTGGGCTAGCGCCAGGTGAACTACTCACCATTTTAGCAGAAGTCACTGCCTCTAGCTCCGTGACAACAGTGGATTCAGACACAGCTCTCTTTTAATCTCTATATTACAAGGTATAGTCAGTATAAGCAATAATGAGTACAGAACTTGTTGCCCTAGTTAAAGGCGTGCTTTCTGCCCTAGTTAAAGGCGTTTCATACCCTAGTTAAAGGCATGTTCATGAACTAGTTAAAGTCGTGTTCATGAACTAGTTAAAGGCGTGTTCATACCCTAGTTAAAGGCGTGTTCATGAACTAGTTAAAGGCGTTTCATACCCTAGTTAAAGGCATGTTCATGAACTAGTTAAAGTCGTGTTCATGAACTAGTTAAAGGCGTGTTCATACCCTAGTTAAAGGCGTGTTCATGAACTAGTTAAAGGCGTGTTCATGAACTAGTTAAAGGCGTGTTCATGCCCTAGTTAAAGGCGTGTTCATGAACTAGTTAAAGGCGTGTTCATACCCTAGTTAAAGGCGTGTTCATACCCTAGTTAAAGGCGTGTTCATGAACTAGTTAAAGGCGTGTTCATGAACTAGTTAAAGGCGTGTTCATACCTAGTTAAAGGCGTGTTCATGAACTAGTTAAAGGCGTGTTCATGAACTAGTTAAAGGCGTGTTCATACCCTAGTTAAAGGCGTGTTCATGAACTAGTTAAAGGCGTGCTGCCTTCCCTAGTTAAAGGCGTGCTCAAAATGGATTAAAGCAATATATTTCTCTCTCTCTCTCTCTGACAGACCAATGAGAAATGCCAAGGTCTCCTAATTTATTCTGTAGATGGAGGCTGTTGTTGTTGTTGTTGTTGTTTTTAAATGATATAAAGATATCACTCATGCGACTGAATGAGAACTAGAATAAGGTGTGTATGTGAATGTGCTCCATAAATAAGGAGACAGGTGTGATTGATGAGCTCTGAAAATTAGTTTTGGAGACAGTGTGAATGTTGCATGAACCGGTGTGTGCTGTTATCTGATTGGTCATGCCTGCATTTGTGTGAAAGAGAAAGTGAGAGAAAAGACGAGAAATAAAAAAAACACGGTGTGTGTGTGATCTTCAGATTGAACTGGGTGATGCAGAAGTTTGGGAGTTATTTCTGAAAAATATTCAGTTATTTTTCATTGAGAGTTTGAGTCTTGTTTGGGTGATTACATCAGACTGTGAGGATGTGATTCCAGTGGGTCTGTCTGTATTATAATAATTGGTTTGGTATCAATATTAACTTAAAAAAAAGTAGGGGCCCGAGACTTGGCATTGTAAATATTTTGGACATCTGTCTGATTGCCCTTTGTGTAGGATCTCAGAACTTTTAAACCTGTAATATATAAAATATACCCACATGTAGATTGTGTGATCAAGAGGGTCAGACACAGCCTTTGTTGAACAATTCATGATCTGTTGCATTTCTACTAGTTGAGCTAAATATTAATGAATTCACATTTTGTTATTTAGGCTGATGCAAAGGAAATTAATATAAAATAAAGTAAGACATCAACATTTTTATCCCCTAAACAAAGTGCCTGTTATCCCTTATTAGGTTTTAGGGCTGGAGTTGGGCAACAGTAATAGAGAAGGGGTTAATTTAATGTCTAGATACCAGCCGCATATATTATACTTTTCAGCTCTGCATTATTGGGAATATAATTCACTAATATCACTTGGCTTTAATCAAATCTGATTAGTGTATGCCACGGCTAGTCCCCGCGTACCAGAATGTTCTCCATTCACCACCTGAATATTAAGAAAAGCCATACAGAAAGGCAGAAAGATTAATATCTGCCATCTGAAGTTTCATTTTTGTGGGAATCAGGCCAGGGATCACTTTGGAGTGCTGAGCATTTACGAGTATAAAAGAAAGCCTGCTCATGAGAGTACATACTCATTCAACTACAGAAGCACATTCCATTAAGAATTAAAGTGTTATAGGGTGCACGGTGGCTTAGTGGTTAGCACGTTCGCCTCACACCTCCAGGGTCCGGGGTTCGTGTTTGTGGAGTTTGCATGTTCTCCCCGTACTGCGGGGGTTTCCTCCGGGTACTCCGGTTTCCTCCCCCAGTCCAAAGACATGCATGGTAGGCTGATTGGCGTGTCTAAAGTGTCCGTAGTGTATGAATGGGTGTGTGAGTGTGAGTGTGTATGTGATTGTGCCCTGCGATGGACTGGCACCCTGTCCAGGGTGTACCCCGCCTTGTGCCTGATGATTCCTGGGATGGGCTCCAGGTTCCCCGTGACCCTGAAGAAGGAGTGAGCGGTAGAAGATGGATGGATGGATGGATTAAAGTGTTGTATGGAAGCAGAGTTAATTACATTGCTCAAAGAAACACAGGGAGTAAGTAATCATTTCTGGCTTAGTGGTTAGCACGTTCGCCTCACACGTCCAGGGTCTGGGGTTCGATAATAATATTTTATTAAAAACATAATTTTTTACTTTTATAACATTTACAAATATCACAGATACTATTTTAAATAAAAAACAATCATAATGTTGCACTGTTGCTAAGATTTAATCTGATCTTACAAACATCCACGACTAACTCGTAGCCCGCTAGCATCACCTTACTGCTAGCGTTACATTAATTTGATTGGAAAAGCATTGTTCCAAGAGTGTTGATATTTAGTAAAACAGCACTGCTACATTAATTAACCAAAGAACAAAGTGATAAATGTGACTTGTAGTGAGTCTCCTAGAGACTTCCACAGATAAACTCCTCAGGTAAATTCCTCAGATGCCAGTCCTGTCAGGTCAGAATTCCACCAATGTCTTGAAACTGTTCCTGTCCATTTTCTGGACATTTGGACATTTCCTCTCCACTGTTCCTATCCACAGATGTTCATCAAACCCTGAATATAAAAGAAAAACATGTGAATTAATAACCACAAACTGGACTGTGGTACTTCATGATCAACATGTAATCATCTCTGCTCCAAGAGAAACATCATCATCTCCTGTTTATAATTAATCGTTCTACATATCTTCATTCTTACTAACATCTGTGTTATAACATTTAGCGAGAACAAATGAGAAATTCCACAAGTTCTAACAGAAAAATTAGAAAATTTAGCTCTTGTTCTACATTTATATTTAAGTGCAGACTTTAAGAAAAAGACGAGGTTGAATGTTACAGGAAAGACAGAAGACACGGTTGTGGAGGTAGGGTGCTGGAAGAAGTGTGCGAGTGAGTAAAGTGGCTGCTTAAATCAAATATCTGTGTCATAAAATATAATCATTTTAATTTGCTTTAATGAGAGTTGAGAAGAAAGTGTGCTGCTTATCAGAAACAGGGGAAAAGCAGAGATCATCTTGTTCAGACAAAAGCAGCAGTATGAAGTCAGAGATAGCAGGCTGTCACAAGGAGACCAGGTGTTCATTTACAATCACTCTCATGCACTCATTTGTGATATTTTGTAGATTCTGTCTGACTCCCTGTCTTCTACCTTCATATGAATTTTAAATCAACACACTTTACTGAACATAAAACAGCATTAAAGACAATTGTTAGAAACAATCTGATTAAATAGAATATAGTGACATTTCTAAAACTGGTTTTATTTCTTAACCTGGTGATATGATATTTATTGGAACTAAAGAGAAATGTACAAACAAATGACAATCAGGTTCATTTATTAGTCTTTAATTTTTTCACAATTTATCTAAAAAGGTCATGACTCACCTCAGTGTCTGTAGTTTGTAACGTTTATCATCCTTAAGTGCAGAGAGCAGCTTCACTCCTGAGTCTCCTACATTATTCCAGGACAGATCCAGTTCTCTCAGGAGTGAGGGGTTTGATCTCAGAGCTGAAGTCAGAGCAGCACAGCCTTCATCTGAGACACCACAACACTCCAACCTGTAGAGAAACACAATGACACACTCTTCACTCTCTCGATCTTAAGCAGAAGAACAACAGCACTGACTTTCCTCTGGTTGTAGACAGTTTCTCTCATTGTGGACTGAGTAACACACACTAGATCTTTAGAGATGTTTTAGTAACATTTCCCCACTTCATATATCTCAACAAAATCTCTTTTTAATCAGCGTTCACATGAACAGATCTTTCTTGAGAAGATCAGACTGTCCGTAATCAGAAGATTAGAACATGTTTTATTATTAATGATTTAAAATATGATCTTACCTCAGTGTCTCCAGTTTACAGTGAGGAATCTCCAGTAGAGCAGAGAGACTCTTCACTCGAGTCTCCTACATTATTACAGGACAGAATCAGGTCTCTCAGGTGTGAGGGGTTTGATCTCAGAGCTGAAGTCAGAGCAGCACAGCCTTGATCTGAGACACCACACTTACGCAACCTGTAGAGAGACACAATGACACTCTCTTCATCAACAGATTTTTATCTTGATTTAAGAATTACTTTAAAGATGATGTGTTTCTAAAATGATTTTATTATTCAGAATGACCTGAGGATTTAATATCACCTGTTTATTATAATTAACAGTGTAATTAAAATGATCATACTGAGTGTTATATTCAGTTTCTCTCATCTAATATCTCTCTATATATATTTATATTATTACAGAATGAATGAAGTAAAAGTCTGAATCATCATGAAAAACAAACACTGTCATGAATTAAAAGATACAATGGAAAAAATATAAAAGTATAAAACATTAATTCTGAAGAGGATTAACACTCATGTATTTTCAAAACCAGAGAACTCGCTGATAATTTATTGTTAAATAAAATGAAACAATCTTCCTCCTCAGGACATTGATGATGAACCTAAAACTTCTGCTTCAGTCTCACTATTAGAGAATGTGTCTTACTGAGGAGCAGGTCATGTGACTTTCAGAGAGATGATCTTACCTCAGTATCTCCAGTTTACAGTGAGGATTCTCCAGTACAGCAGAGAGACACTTCACTCCGGAGTCTCCTACATTATTCTAGGACAGATTCAGTTCTCTCAGGTGTGAGGGGTTTGATCTCAGAGCTGAAGTCAGAGCAGCACAGCCTTCATCTGAGACACCACAATCATACAACCTGTAGACAGACACAATGACACACTCTTCATCAACAGATTTTTATCTTGGTTTACTTGCTATGATGATGATGTGTGTTTCATGTTGGACTTTCTGATCTCTCTTGACCAATCACAAGATATAATTATCACTGCACCAAAACATTATCACTGTTATATGGCGCCCCCTTAAAAAAACTCTACAGGACTCCTCTATATTTTTCTAAGTGCCTTTACCTCACTTATTTTTTTATTTAAAGAATCTAATTAGATTTAACTGTTCACCTTTTCAGTCCTATGGCATTAACTTCTGATTTTAGTTTCCAAATTCTATTTTTGAGCTAATTTCTATTTCACTGCTGCTTTTAAACCCTGAAGTTCACACACAGTGTATTTAGTTTGTGTCCCAGGTGCAGTTTGTGTGATTAGTTACAATGTTTTAGTAAATTTCACAGTAATTTCAGACCCATTGCAGTCACATCAAGTCACGTTTGGTGCTGCAGTTTCTCACATATGTACATCTGACCCAAAGACTATGTGACAAATCATCAGTGTGCAGTGAAAAGAAACAATCTTCCTCCTCAGGACATTGATGATGAAACTAAAACTTCTGCTTCAGTCTCACTATTAGAGAATGTGTCTTACTGAGGAGCAGGTCATGTGACTCTCAGAGAGATGATCTTACCTCAGTGTCTCCAGTTTACAGTGAGGATTCTCCGGTAGAGCAGAGAGACTCTTCACTCCCGAGTCTCCTAGTTTATTATAGGGACAAATACAGGTCTCTCAGGTGTGAGGGTTTGATCTCAGAGCTGAAGTCAGAGCAGCACAGCCTTCATCTGAGACACCACAACACTCCAACCTTTAGAGAGCATAATGACAAAATCTTCATCAACAGATTTTTATCTTGGTTAACTTGCTATGTTGATGTTGGACTTTCTGATCTCTCTTGATCAATCACAAGATATAATTATCACTGACCAAAACATTATCACTGTTCAGTGCCTCCCTTAAAAAACTCTACAGGAATCCTGCAGGATTTTCATTTTTCTGCAGGATGTTTGCTGGAATCCTGGAATGATGAAATCCTGCAGGACACATTGACAAACTGTGCAGGATTTTCAGCACACTCGCTGCACAAGGGAAAACTCCTGCAGGATTTTATAATTCCTGAAGGACTGCTGCTCACCTCCTGCAGAAATAAAATCAAGTTCACAAGTACTTAATCTATCCTGCAGGATAACTTTAATTTCATTTACATGAAAAAATATTCTGCAGGTTATGTAGTCGACAAAATTAATTCAACAGTAGGTCTGCTCTGAGTGGGAAAAAACACGCGCGCTTAGCTAAACACTCTTAGTAGATCTGTAGGAGTGCTCAGTAAGACGTGTTTTAGTCATGAACAACTCAGTGTTTTAACAAATCAGTTGAGTAAATGATTCAATGAGTCACAACACACCAAAAGACACTCACTTTTCACACGTACTGGTGTAATGATGTAATTTACAGAAAGGGCAGTACATGAATGTTTTTCGAGAAAAGATTTGATTCACTGAGATGACATCACCTTTGTCACTGCAATCACACAGGTATTCAAATTCACAAATTCACCTGTCATCAACCATCTGTAGAGGTATAGTCCCACTTTTATTAAATCATTTCTTTAATCATTATGGTGTACTAAATTACTGTTTTGTTGTGTATTTACGCCAGCAGTTGGTGTTAACATTAGCTCACTTACTATCAAACATGTGTATTTTATTATTTACAAAATGTCTTACGTTTTCTAACCAACATTACCACTGTTCATTGGCGAGGCCAGAAACAGAACAGAGGGTGGGCCTGGGTAAAACAGGGTGCACAGGTTTGAAAATAATACTCAAAAGCCAGCAGTTGCTCAAAAAAAACTTACATGACTACAAAAAGTGGCCAAAGTGCTGAAAGTCTTTAATTCAAGAGGTTTGTTCATTTGTTCGCTTGTTTATGCAGCATACACACACACACACACACACACACACACACACACACCAGAAAGTGACAAAATGAAACTAGTTGTAGAAAATAGGCTGATATAATGAGAGATGTTTATACTGCTATGTTTTACAGGAGCTTTTCTCATTAAAAACTAGAATTCACTTTCAATGAAACACCAGTTTCAATGATCCAAAATGCTACAAGCAACCTATGTGAAATTAAATCACATATTTTTGGCAGCTTTCAATTAATAACACCACAACCATAAACAAATTTGTATTGCACGCCTTTCAACAATTTAACATTAGTCTAAATAGACTACAACAGGAAGTGAGAAAATGTGCAGATTCACCCTGTGAAGTGTCATAGTTACATAAACAGACACAGACCAAGAGGTTTATTGTGTTTAACTGGTAACATTTACAGGCCTAGCAGTCAAGCATAGAATTTTTTTATTCAAACATAACATTTTTTATAGGTTATGATGTTAAATCATGCGGGAACATCTAACCACTGAAATTAGGACAAAATATTGTTTCAGAAGAAACTGATAAATCACACGAACTGTTTCAGCGAAGTATTCTTTTAAATCTATTACGAGAACCATTATAACTGTCAGATTATTATTTGGTTGTGGTGATATTTAAAATTATTTTATTCAACTGATAATTGTAACAGAAGAAATTGTCAGAATGGACCACTGCCCCATCAGATTTTAATTAAATATATTCATTCAGAAAGTCTTCAGATTTTGAGTGAAAAAGGAAACCAGGCCTACTCTAATTCCTGTGATTAAAGATGACGTGTACAGACACAGCCATCATTTTGTTTTTATCACAGTTAAAATGACTTTGTTTTGGCGTTGCCCCATGCACTCCTCAACCAACTGCAGTTCTGTTCTTCATCTCTCAGATGAGTCCAATCCCCACTCTGACAGCGTGCTCCAGTGTTAACACAAACTGAAACACATTTCATCTTATTATATCCTCTGATTACATTGTATGAGAGTCAGGGGGAAAAGACACGGTGTGGAGTCTGTTTCAGAGAAGATAAACTCTTTATTGAACTAGTCTGTTGAAGACGGATACACACCACGAAATGTTACTGAGCAAAGACACTCAATGCAGCTTTTTAAAGAGATGATCTTACCTCAGTGTCTCCACTTTACAGTGAGGATTCTCCAGTACAGCACAGAGACTCTTCACTCCTGAGTCTCTAGTTTATTCCCAGTCAGATCCAGTGTTTTCACAGTCAGATGCAGTTCTCTCAGATTGGAGTTTTCTGAGCTGAGCGCTGAGACCAGAGCTGACCAACTTCTCACCCAAGTGAATTACACCTGATACTGAAGGAAATAAAATTATCCATAATGAACTAATACCAGTGCAAATTATCAAACAAGTCCGCAAAGCTCTCACTGAACCTTCTCATTTTCATAAATGCTAAAAGTACAAAGAGCAGTTAGACAATATGCTTAAAGGGACACTCCAGCCAACATCTAAATTTTGACCATTAATCTGCTGTAAACATCACCAGGGCCGTTTCTTCCTATATGTTAGGTACTAAATTAGGCAAATATACACACAAAAAAAAAACAGACCAAAACCGGTAAAAATATATATATATTATTGAATTAGTTTGTGTCAATTTGTACACTTTCTTGCTTCCACTTGTTGATGTAATGTGGAGGTACAGGTGTGAGACGGGATATAGTCCTGTCCCTGACAATGAATACAACTCAAACTGTACAGATTACTGTGGAGCAGGCGGCAGGTGATGATCATGTCTTTTACCTCAGACGTAACATGAAGAGGATATGGCATGTTGCTCTTATTTAATACATTTTATGTTATGTACTGAGTTTTTCCTGAATACAATAAACTGAAAAAATCGCCGTAAAAAAGGCTTTTAGTCTAACCAGTAACAGGGGCACTCTCAATGCTGAGTTAGTATTCAGGTGAACGTGATCTGGGAAGTGGGTCAGGTGTTTGATTGTGGTGTGGAATTCTGGGAGTTGTTATGAAAGCAGGTGACATAAGAATCATTTTCAGGTGCTATTAGGAAATATTTTAGGGCACTGTCAGTGTAGAGGACCAAGCTGCCACCTGCCACTGTAGGGCACTTGAGCAAGACGCTTTATCCTCACTGCTCCAGGGGTTCTGTATCATGGCTGACCCTGTGCTTTGACCCCAACTTCCTAACAAGCTGAGATATGTGAAGAAAAGAATTTCACTGTGCTGTAATGTACACCAATCAGTCATATCTTTAAAATTACTGACAGGTGAAGTGAATAACATTGATTATCTCGTTATAATGGCACCTGTCAAGGGGTGGGATATATTAGGCAGCAGGTGAGCAGTCAGTTCTCAAAGTTGATGTGTTGGAAGCAGGAAAAATGGGCAAGTGTATTTTGACAAGGGTCAAATTGTGATGGCCAGATGACTGGGTCAGAGCACCTCCAGGTCTTGTGGGGTGTTCCCGGTATGAAGGGGTCAGTACCTACAAAACGTGGTCCAAGTAAGGACAACCGGTGAACTGGCAACAAGGGTCATGGGCGCCAAGGCTCACTGATTCATGTTGGGAGTGAAAGCTAGCCCATCTGGTCCGATCCCACAGAAGAGCTACCATAGCACAAATTGCTGAAAAAGTTAATGCTGATTATGAAATAAGTTTTCAGAACTCACAATGCATGACAGCTTGCTACGGATGGGTCTGAGGAGCCACAGACCAGTGAGAGTGCCCATGCTGATCCCTGTCCACCTTCAAAAGCATCTACAATGGGCATGTGAGCATCAAAACTGGACCATGGAGCAATTGAAGAAGGTGGCCTGATCTGATTAATATATTTTTTCTTTTTACGCCATTTGGATGGTCAGGTGCATGTGCTTTGCTTAGATGGCACCAGGATGCACTACGGGAAGAAGGCAAGCTGGCAGATGTTCAGGTAGATTTTTGTAGTATTTTGCCATGTACCACCTACCTAAGTACTGTTGCCGACCAAGTACACCCATTCATGGCAACGGTATTCCTAATGGCAGTGGAGTCAAAACACACAGTGTATCACAGCTTGCTGTGTATGAGGCTACGAGTAGACCGGTCAGAGTCCCCATGTTGACCCCTGTCCATCACTGAAAGCACCTAAAATGAACATGTGAGCATCAGAACTGGACCATGGAGCAATGGAAGAAGGTGGCCTGGTCTGATGAATCAGCTTTTTTTACATCAATTGGAAGGCCGGGTTCGGAAAAATATAAAATGACACGAACACATGAAATCTGCTAAAATATATAGAGTAAGTGATACAGTCCTGTACAACAGAACACTACTGTGGCAGTGGGGGCGTGATTGAGTGTCAAATGCGGACAGAGAGGAGGCGGGGAAACTGGTAGTTAACGCATGATTATTCTCACCTATGCCTTGTTAACAGTAGGCACATGTGTGTTTCTCTGTAATTTTGTATTACAGCAGTAAATATATATTTTATATACCATGTGTCTGTGTAATTCCACTTCATGTATAACAGAAATTCTGTAGAAAAACGTCAAGAAAAAAATCTTCAAACTACAAAGATAAAATTAAAGATTCTAGATGTGAGTGTGATATTGCTAAGGTTTATCTAAATAAAAACAGAAGATTTCCAAATATCCAACATAAAATCAGCATTACTGTGGTAATAATAAATATTAATATCAAGAACCTTTTAAATTATTTTAAGATACTAAGTCATAACTTCAAGACTTCAGTGTTTTTTCCTCAAATGAAATCAGCTGACTTCCACATATTTAATACCTGCTCTTCAGTCTTATTTATTTGTTTATGCATTTTTATTCTCTAATTTATCTATTTACATAACTCCATCCTTTATCACCTTAAATTCAAAACATCAACAAAGATATTTGTCAAAGTGTTTTCAGTTTCTCTCGTTCTAACACTGTAACAGTAGAACAGTTTTATTCAGCTTTACTTACATTGCTTTTCTAGATACTGCAATCACATGCATCATCTTCAGCAGAACCGTTTCTGGTATCTTATCTGTACTGAAATATTTATTCACGGTCTTTTTGCTTGTGGTTGTTAAAACAAAAACCAGAACAAACCACTGTGAAAAACAGATTTCACTGTTCTTTTCAGATTTCAGGTAGTGTTGGATTTCCTCCACTAGAGAATTATCACCCAGTTCATTCAGACAGTGGAACAGATTGATGGATTTCTCTGTAGGGATATCTTCACTGATCTTTTCTTAATGATACTTAACTGTTTCCTATAAAAAAAAAAAAATTTGACAGTGGTTTTTTTTTTTTTCTTTCCCTTTTTAGTCTTTTTTTTTTTAAAAATTTTTTTTTTTTTTTTTTATTTTTTTGGGGGGAATAAAAGAGGGGCGGGGTGTTCTGAGGGCTCAGTGAATACCAGAAGCAGTACACTTTACTTTGGTGAAGCCCAAACTCCTCTCTGAAGATCTGCGTACACACACACCTGAGTACACTGCTGCTTCTCTCACATCAATGCCACACTCTCTCAGGTCTTCCTCATAGAAGATCAGGTTCCCTTTCTTCAGCTGTTGAAAAGCCAGTTGTCCCAGTTTAAGAAACATTTCTTCATCACTCTCCTGCTTCTTTGAGTATTTTACTCCTATGATGTTTGTCTGAATGATGAGGAAGTGTGTGTTACATTTGAGTCAGAGTCTTGGGGATCTCTCCACTCTCTACTTCACCCAACATTCTCTCTAGAACAGTGGCTGAAATCCAGCAGAAGACTGGGATGTGGCACATGATGTAGAGACTTCTTAATGACTTCAGGTGTGTGATGATGTTGTTGGCCAGGCTCTGATCACTGATCCTCTTCCTGAAGTACTCCTCCTTCTGTGGGTCACTGAACCCTCGTACCTCTGTGACTCGATGGACACACTCAGAGGGGATTTGATCAGCTACTACTGGTCGAGATGTGATCCAGATGAGAGCAGAGGGAAGCAGATTCCCTTTGATCAGGTTTATCAGCAGCACATGCACTGATGCTGATTCAGTAACATCACACACTCTCTCTGTGTTCTGGAAATCTAGGGAAAATGACACTCGTCCAATCCGTCAAAAATGAATAGAACCTTTCCCAAACTGGACATTTCTGTTTCTTTTGTTTCATTAAAACAAACATGAAGGAGCTCCATCAGACTCAGTTTCTGGTCCTTCATCAAATTCAGCTCTCTGAAAGGAAGTGGAAATATGAGGTGGATGTCCTGATTTGCCTTTCCTTCAGCCCAGTCCAGAATGAACTTCTGCACAGAGACTGTTTTTCCGATGCCAGCGACCCCCTTACGTCAGCACAGTTCTGATGGGTTTGTCTTGTTCAGATAAGGGCCTAAAGATGTCATTGCATTTGATTGGTGTGTCCTCTTTTGTTGTTCTCCTGGATGCTGCCTCAATCTGTCTCACCTCATGTTCTTTATTGACTTCTCCACTGTCTCCCTCTGTGATGTAGAGCTCTGTGTAGATCTCATTCAGGAGTGTTTGGTTTTCAGGTTTATTATCACTCCATTCAAACACTCAAACTTCTTCATCAGATTTAATTGAAATTTTTTCTGGAATTCATTCACTGGAGCAGATTCTGGGTCGTGCCTGTGAGATGGGGAAGTAGGAAGATGTGGTGAGACATGTGGTCCAACTGTTATCTATAAACTAATCACTCAGTAGTTAATAACAACAGAGAGGTTTATAATACCAGTGTGTCAGTGTCACAGTCATGTTGTTGGTTCTGATCTTACCCTGTATCTGTGATGATGTTCTTTTCCTATTCTGTCTCCTGCTCTCTGTAGAACACTGTGAACAAAAACTGTGGCTGTTAAAGAAGATAACTTCCATCACTTGAACATTATAGTCTAAACCTTTACCTTAATTTATGAATGAACAGATAATGTTCCCTTTCAAAGGGAACTTCGACGTTGCATTTAGCAGTATGGGAACGCCTTCCGCATGAAGTTATTTGATCCCCTGCTGATTTTGTACATTTGCCCATTAACAAAGAAATGATCAGTCTATAATTTTAATGGTAGGTTTATTTGAACAGTGAGAGACAGAATAACAACAAAAAAAAATCCAGAAAAACGTATGTCAAAAATGTTATAAATTGATTTGCATTTTAATGAGGGAAATAAGTATTTGACCCCTCTGCAAAACATGACTTAGTACTTGGTGCAAAACCCTTGCTGGCATCACAGAGGTCAGACGTTTCTTGTAGTTGGCCACCAGGTTTGCACACATCTCAGGAGGGATTTTGTCCCACTCCTCTTTGCAGATCTTCTCCAAGTCATTAAGGCTTCAAGGCTGACGTTTGGCAACTCGAACCTTCAGCTCCCTCCACAGATTTTCCATGGGATTAAGGTCTGGAAACAGCTGCTAGCCACTCCAGGACCTTAATGTGGTTCTTCTTGAGCCACTCCTTTGTTGCCTTGGCCGTGTGTTTTTGGGTCAATGTCATGCTAAAATACCCATCCAGCACCCATTTTCAATGCCCTGGCTGAGGGAAGGAAGTTCTCACCCAAGATTTGACGCTACATGGCCCCGTCCATTGTCCCTTTGATACGGTGAAGTTGTCCTGTCCCCTTAGCATAGTCATAGGCAGCATTCCTCCTCCAAACACGGCGAGTTGAGTTGATGCCAAAGAACTCCATTTTGGTCTCATCTGACCACAACACTTTCACCCAGTTGTCCTCTGAATCATTCAGATGTTCATTGGCAAACTTCAGACGGTCATGTATATGTGCTTTCTTGAACAAGGGGGACCTTGTGGGCACTGCAGGATTTCAGTCCTTCACGGCATAGTCTGTTACCAATTGTTTTCTTGGTGACTATGGTCCCAGCTGCCTTGAGATCATTGATGAGATCCTCCCGTGTAGTTCTGTGCTGATTCTTCACTGTTCTCATGATCATTGCAACTCCACGAGGTGAGATCTTGCATGGAGCCCCAGGCCGAGGGAGATTGACAGTTATTTTGTGTTTCATCCATTTGCGAATAATCGCACCAACTTTTGACACCTTCTCACCAAGCTCCTTGGCAATGGTCTTGTAGCCCATTCCAGACTTATGTAAGTCTACAATCTTGTCCCTGACATCCTTGGAGAGCTCTTTGGTCTTGGCCATGGTAAGAGTTTGGAATCTGATTGATTGATTGCTTCTGTGGACAGGTGTCTTTTATACAAGTGACAAGCTGAGATTAGGAGACTCCCTTTAAGAGTTTGCTCCTAATCTCAGCTCATTACCTGTATAAAAGACACCTGGGAGCCAGAAATCTTTCTGATTGAGAGGGGACAAATACTTATTTCCCCTCATTAAAATGCAAATCAATTTATAACATTTTTGACATGCGTTTTTCTGGATTTTTTTGTTGTTATTCTGTCTCTCACTGTTCAAATAAATCTACCATTAAAATTATAAACTGATCATTTCTTTGTCAGAGGGCAAACATACAAAATCAGCAGGGGATCAAATACTTTTTTTCCTCACTGTAGCTGTAGATCTTTCACAATTACACTGAGCCAAATAACTGAAGTTAGTAACAACACAAGTAGCTACCACAATTTTAGCTAGAAATGCTACATGATTATTTACATTTGTGTTATTTTTTTTTTATTGGAATTTCCCTTAACTGTGACATAAACAGTGAGGAGATGTTACCTGTGTAAAAAGTGAGGAGTTTCCATCTTTAAACGCCAGAGGAGGAGCCATAGACTGATCACTCTTCATGGAGATACAGCTGGGTGCTGGTGATTCTGATCTTGTTTCCTGGAGTTTACTGCACAACATTATAGACAGTCCTTTAGTCATTTATATACACTCTTTACCGTTGTTAACTAACTGGTTAATTTAATGAGGACTTAATTTTACCTACAATGAACTGAATTGAACATTATTTCATACTAAATGTTGACTGCTTAAGTCATTCCTTTCATATTTATACAGTAAATAATTTAGACGGTATATACTTCGACGGTAGAGTTTCCTCTCACATGCAAAGTGTGCGTGGCTTCCTGCCAGCTCTTAGCATCGGTGTCACTACGTGTGTTGTCTAATAGGCTGTGCATGTGTGTGTGTGTGTGTGTTCCCTTGCAGAAGATTCGGACCCGAACGAAGCCTCTGCTCCCTAGCATCAATGCGACGCTGAAAAACCTGCTGCCCACTGAACCCGCACCACACGCTGCCACACCAACACACAAGCACATGAGAGCACGCACATATTATCACTCCATTCAAACACTCAAACTTCATCAGATTTAATTTGAACCTTTTCTGGAATTCATTCACAGCAGCAGGTTCCGGTCGGTGCCTGTGAGATGGTGAAGTAGGAAGATGTGGTGTGACATGGGGTCCAAATATTTTTATGATCTAATCACTCAGTAGTTAATAACAGCAAAGAGGTTTATAATACTAGTGTGTCAGTGTCACAGTCATGTTGTTGGTTTTGATCTTACCCTGTATCTGTGATTATGTCTCCTGCTCTCTGTAGAACACTGTGAACACTGTGACTGTAGCTGTTAAAGACAATAACTTCCATTACTTAAACACTATAGTCTAAACCTTTACCTTAATTTTGCTACAATAATTATTTTTGAGTGCATTAACATTCAGAAAACACAGTGCTAATCTGGTACTGTTTTTAATTCAAGGTATTCTAGATGATTTCCTGTATGGACCTTAAGGATGTAACAAATCACTTTGAATTAACATGTAATGTGTTCTACACAGAGACAAATGCACAATTTTGTAAGAAATTATGCCAGAAAGGACCACAGGTATAAATCCCCAATCATGGCCAAGATAATATCACAGTCTGGATGTGACTCCAGTGCATCACACATGGGGGCAATTTATGTTAGCATGTGTTTTGGGAATGTGGGAAAAGTGGGGGAAATGGGAGGCAGTGCTCACTAGCTAATGGTATATTCAGGGATCTGAAATAACTGTGATGGTGTGATTGTGATGGATTTAGGGTTGCCACATTCTACTTGGGAAAAACCAGGGGGCACCCCACCCCACTCTGCCCTTTCTTGGCATGTTACCTCAAAAACAAGTGGTTGAATCTTGAAACAGCAAGGTCAAATGTTTAAAATTTTTTTTTCTTCAGAAGCTTCTTGCCTGTTTAACATATATATTAAAGGAATTTCATGAATACAAATTAGTAACAAGGACTAGACTTGGTGGCTTTTTATGAGAGTCATCCCTGTCCATGACATTGAAGTCGAGTTACACATGTTAAACTGTTAAAATGTTGCTGTTGTAAACCATTTTCCTGCTTCTGTAGTTAGACAAATGTGTTACTTGAACAATATCTAGACTCAGAGAAGAATGATGATTTGACATTCTATAGAATATTGAATTATAAATCCTTTTGTAAGCTGAACAAAAATATATAGATAAATGTCCATTATGGGCAACTCCTCAGTAAGAACATGATTGATGTAGAGCTACAGAGGTTTGTTAAAGCAATAAAAAATTTTTATGGCATGTTAGTTAACAAGCAAGCTAAGCCTGTTAAATTCTTAGCACAACAATTTTTTTTATAGTTAGCTGCTTAGCTGAGGTGAAATATGCGCTGCAACGACGGAACAACTCTTACCAGAATTATTCCTTCAAACTGCCTGTTGTCACACACCTCGGAACGGCACAGAAGCAGAAGCGGGCGCCAGGTAAACAAACGTGGAAATGGGCAGTTACAAGAGATGAAGTCGTTAAACAGGCAATAGTCAAGCGTACGAACGAACAGGACAAACAGGGTTAGGCAGAGATGTAGTCGGAATCGGAAACGAAGGTCAATGTATACTAAGAGTTAAACAAACTAGGACGACTTGGTAACATAGCGAAACAAGTAGGATGAACGTTTACTACGCAGTGAGACTGAGTGAGAGACAAACATAAGTAGTGGAGGTAATGGTGTGTTGTGATTAAGGACAGGTGTCTCTGATCAGAACTCCGGGATGGTGGCGCGTGCGTGCATGAGAGGGGGTTGTTGCATCTTGGGAGTTGGAGTTCTGATCTGGCTGCGGTGTGACAGAACCCCCCAAAGGGCTCACTCCGGGAGCCGAGCTTTTTCTTGGCCTCCCCGGGGTCGTGGACCTGGGAGATCAGGATGAGTTGCATGAAAGACTTTTATCAATTCCGGGTCTAGTATATCCTGCTTGGGAACCCAGCATGGTTCCTCAGGTCCATAACCCTTCCACTCGACCAAATACTCCAGCTTGCCTCTCCTATGTCTGGAAATTATGATTTTCCTGATGAGGTGAGCTGGTTGCCCATCGATCTCGGGAGGGGTCTGGGAATTTTCAAACAGTACCTCGTTAGCTAGTGGACCATTGATAACAGGTTTGAGCTGTGAGACATGGAAGGAGGAGGAGATGCGGCTGCGGTGTGGCAGTTCCAGACGGTTCGCTTGGTTTGTTGGTTCGCTTGAGAATCTTGAATGGACCAGTGTATCTGGGGTTCAATTTCTTACAACTATGAAGTTGTTTGAGGTTTTCTGGTGGATAACCAGACCCTATCGCCTGGTTGATACTGAGGGTGGGCACTCGTGGCGGTCTGCTTTACGCTTGTAGGTGTATGTGGTCTCCTTCAGGCATTGATTGGTCACTGCCCAGGACGCTCACTCCGTTCAAACCATTGATCTACAGCAGGAGATGCGGTGGGAGTAGCGTTCCAGGGGAACAATGGCGGTTGGTAACCTACACATTGGAACAGAGTGAGATTGGTGGCTGAATGGCGTAGTGAGTTCTGGGGCGTTACTCAGCCCATGGCAAAAACCTGCTCCAATCCTCGGTGTTACCAGCACCGAAGGTAATGGAGGAAGTGCCCTTGTTCTTGATTGATCCTTTTGACTTGTCCGTTGGCCTGGGGTGGGTATCCGGAAGTAGATTAACTGTTACCCCAACTTCATCATGAAGCTCGACCACACTCTGGACATGAACTGTGGACCCCTGTCACAAATAATTTCCTCCGGGATGCCAAAGTATCTGAAAACATGCTGAAAAAAGGGCTCGGCTGTCATAAAAGCTGTGGGGAGTGCAGGTAATGGAATGAAAGCGTACGGATTTAGAGAATCTGTCTACTATGACAAGAACTGTGGTATTTCCTTGCGACCCTGGCAAATCTGTGACAAAATCTACCGAGATGTGGGACCATGGGCGTTCCGGTATGGGTAAGGGCTTAAGCTTCTCCGCTGGGTGCGGTCCGAGGTACCTTACTCTGCGCAGAAGCTGAACAGGATACCACCACCACCCGTATATCCTCTCCATATTGGGCCACCAGTACTTTTCTCATAAGAGATGGTGTGTACGCTCCTTGACCTTTCCTTGGTCCATGGAAATCCCTTCGGGGCTTATTATGTATCCCAGGAACATGATGGTGGTTCTGTGGAACTCACATTTCTCAGCTTTGACATATAACTGGTGATGGAGGAGTCTTTGTAAAACCTGATGAACGTGGTGTACATGTTGCTCTCTGGAGTTAGAGTATATGAGGATATCGTCAATGTAGCGATCACATAGCGTTCAACACGTCCATAGCGCGTCGTTAATCAGGCATTGGACGACTGAAGCCCATACGGCATGACCTGATATTCATAGTGACCCGAAGTTGTGCTAAAACCCGTCTTCCCTTCATCTCCTTCTGAATCCTGATCAGGTTGTATGCACTGCGCAAATCCAGTTTAGTGAAGATGGTGGCAGTCGCGTAAGTTGTTACAGGGCGGCTGGCACCAGAGGCAGTGGGTAATGGTACTTGACACAACATCTGTTTAGTCCTCGGTAATCGATGCAAGGGTGTAAACCTCCCCCTTCTTCTCTACAAAGAAAAACCCCGCCCGACGCTGGAGTAAAGCTTCCTGAATGTAATCCTCCATGGCCTTTTTGTTCTGTGACTGTCAACGGGTAAACTCTACCTCGCGGTGGTGTAGCACCGGCAGCGAGGTCAATAGTACAGTCATATTCATGATGAGGAGGGAGTCCACTCGTTTTCATTTTACTGAATACCCTATTAGGTCATGGTAAGCAATGGGGATCCGGACGTTGTCCACGTTGTCAGGGCTCTCAATGGATGTGGATGCTAGTGCGATCACCGGGACTTGGGGACAGTGACTGATACAATGAGTTGACCAGCGAGTGATCTCCCTTTGTTCTCATGAGATATGCGGGTTGTGATGTTCAAGCCACGGGAGGCTGAGAACCACTGGATGTCGAGCGGTGACTATGACATGAAACGTAATTCTCTCCTGATGCAGGGCACTGGTACGGAGGGTAACAGGTTCTGTGCACTGGGTGATAAAACCATCTCAATTGGAGCTCCGTCAATAGCTTGGACCCGTGGGGTTTGCTGAGAAGACAAACCGGGATGTTGTATTGGTATACGATTTCTTGGTTGATGAAATTCCCCCCGCTCCTGAGTCAATCAATGCTTCTAGAACATAATATAATACAAAAGTAATACAGAGGCAGACTGAGAGGTGTACTGGGCAATGGGCTGTAAACTCACCCTTGACTGAGTTGGCTTTGGGCGTGGTTTCCACTACGTAGCCTGCGGCTTAAGAGGGGCATTGTTGCACGAAGTGGTTCCTCTCGCCAGTAGAAACAACAATGTTCGCGATGCCATGCTCTACTCCTGCAAGCCCACCTGAATTTGTCCCAGCTGCATGGGTTCACCAGGGGCTCTCTCTGATGTTGGTTCTTCTGCCTCACCACGTATGGAGTACGGCTCCGTAGTAGACGGTCCAGGCGGATGGCCAAATTTGAAGCGAGTCGAGCGTCAGCTGATCATTGCGGCATGCCAGCTCCTTTATGATGTCGGCATTTAATCCCCGACAAAACTTTACGCAGGTTCATTCCATCCACTCCTTGCTGCCACTGTATGAAATTCAAGGCGTAGTCTGCTACACAACTTGATCCTTGTGTCATAGACAGTAATTCCTCACCTGTCTCCCGGTTGTCCGGAGAATGATCAAATATGGTGCGGAAAACGGGAGGTCAGCTGATCATATGTGGTGATGTTGTTCCCCTCCGGCTCCCATTCCGCCGTAGCCCAGAGGAGGGCTCTACGGTTAAGAACTCCAGAAAATGGATTATCTTCCTGTTTTCTGTCATCTCTGGATGCGTGGAAAAAATAGGGAGTATTGGAACAAAAACCCGGCAGCGTGCCGGATCTCCATCGTATTTTTCCGGTTATGGAGTGGGAGGTATGCGCATATGGTTGTTACTGGGGCAAGATGTGCTGCTTGGTTTAGCCGAGCTACTTGCTCAGTTAGGGTTTGCGGCGACGGTGATCATGGTTACTGATCATACGGCCATGTCCCTCGATGGCTTGCGCAGCCAGGGGAGCTCCCGTTGCTTCCATTGTAGCAGGCGAAGTAATCTGTCACACACCTTGGACGGCACAGAAGCAGAAGCAGACGGCATGTATACAAACGTGGAAACGAGCAGTTACAAGGGACATAGTCGATAAACAGGCAATAGTCAAACGGTTCGGAATCGGAAACAAAGGTCAATGTTTACTAAGAGTAAAACAAACTAGGATGGCTTGGTAACATAAGCGAAACAAGTAGGCTGAACGTTTACTTCGCAGTGAGACTGAGTGAGAGTCAAACATAAGTAGTAGAGGTGATGGTGTATGTATGATTAGGCACATGTGTCTCTGATCAGAACTCCGGGGATGGTGAGCGCATGCGTGCATGAGAGGGGGAGTTCTGATCTGGCTGCGGTGTGACACCTTTAAAAACAACCATCTTCTGCTGGCTTGGAAAGTTTGATAGTATTCACAATGTGAGATTTTAGACAAAATTTAATGAGGATTAAAGATTTTTTTTTTTACATTTAATGGAATCTAACATTTAACATCATACTAAGTGGTGATTGTTAGCTTTTCATTAACAGTATAACTTAACCAAAGTTAATCCTTTCACATGTACTCAGTAAATAATTTAGATGTGAATATGTAATGACTAGAATATAATGACATGGTAGCTTACCTGGTTTTTGAGTGTGGGGAAACATTATCCGTGTCCAGATCAGGAGTCTCCATCTTTGAAAATTAATAAAGAGTCCTGAAGAGTCTGATTTCTTCTGATGGAATGTAGCACACGCCTAAAAACACACAAACAAACAGTTCAATTTTACAACAATTTTCACTTTTTGTATAATTTTTTGACCGGTGCATTAAAATCACAAGCTCCCCATTCATATATCTGAACTGTCTGGTTATATTATGGTGATATGTGATCGATCGATCGATCTATCTATCTATAAGGGCTGCAACTAAACTTATTTTCATAATCGATTAGTTGGCTGATGATTATTATTTTATTCTTTAAACCTGAATTTTTTGACAGCTTGAATTTGCATGTTTCCCTCAAGCATTAGACTACAGATTCAGATTCAGGTTCTGCCTATTGACACATGACTTCTGCTTCCAGACCGCAGAAATGTGATGAAATATCCTTTAAAAACAGTGGGTTTTTTTTGTTACACAATGATAAAATTATATTCCCAAAACATTCTGGATGTTTACTTCATGAGAAATTGAAGAGAGAGTTGCGAGGCCTGTATAGTAAATGCACCATAAAAACCTGTTTACAGGTTTAAAGGTTACTCTTGATCATCACACGCTGCAGATTTCCTACAGCTGATTTTACACCAGTTTTATATACTGGAATAAAGTTGGTGTGACATGTGATATTCACAGATATGCGGAAGTTAAGGGACCGTCTCTAAAGTTACATACAACATTGTTATACACGTTTCTCACTTCAATAGCATTTGAAGGGAATGAGTTACAGAAATATAACCAACTGTACAGTGTTCATCTAGGTGTCAGGTATGATGCACACCTTTTAGATTTCTGATAATTACTAAAATAACTATTAAATCAATTATATAAATATTGCCATGTATTTCACTACATAATGGCCCATAAACAAAATATACCATCATTTAAAGCTCAATAGCATTTGAAGATAATTATGTACAGTCATATAACTAACTGTAAAGTGTTCATCCAGGTGTCAGGTATGACAAACCATTTAGATTTTTGATTCAATCCAGTACGGGTCATTTTGACCCCTTTATGCACTCACAATTTTTTTTTTGTTTATGCATTGTAGGGTTAAATATCAAAAATCTAAAAGGTGTGTGTCATACCTGATACCTAGATGAATATCAAACGTCCAACATCAAACCAGTGTTTTATTTACAATATATCATCCTTCTTCTTATATAAAGTCGTTTAGAATAAAGAAATCACTCACCTTTAGTCACCAGCCCTTGTTGTGTGACATTAATATCACCGTTTCTATCTTTATCCATCCGCTCCACAAAACATAGTCGAGTCTGAAGGAGAAAAACTTTCACTTTAGGAAGGTGGATTCATTACAGGTGACGAGTCGTTTGGGAACGAGTCGACTCTTTGAGCCGGATCTTTTGGTGAACGTTCTGAGCTGACTCGCAAATCTAAACTCTGTACACGGACTATGTGTGTATAAACACAGAACTGCAGCATACAGATTATGGTGCGTGTATTTATTCATGACCATGTAAATATTACGACTGTTCTCATAATAACATACACAGTAACAAGTAAAAACACTTACCTTTTAGTTCGGGTTACATTTCACACCTCCTCTGGTCTTCTGTGTCCCTTAAAACAGTGTTTCCCAACCTTTTTTGAGCCAAGGCACATATTTTACATGAGAAAAATCACACGGCACACCATGTCAGAAAAAGTATATATAATGAAAATCTACTATCAATTTATTTACTCGGTGTGAAACCTGGGCCTGTTTAGTTGAACACAAAGCTGATATTCTTGCACAAATTGAAAAAAGACAACCACGAAGATCTTCCTCTACAGCTCTGAGTCTCTCTCTTTTCTTAGTCTTTATAGTAGTCATGCTTGAAAAGCCCAGCTCGCATAGATAGGTTGTGGAGGAAGGGAGAAGAGCTGAAATCCTTTGTTTCCCAGAATGGGGAACTCCTTGGCAGCAGTCAGCCAAAAACTGTCCAACGGTAGATCAGCAAAGCTCAGCTTCAGACCACGATTTTGTCTCAGTTCAGTTATTTCTTCCTCCTCCTGCAAAGTCATAAGTTATTAAGTCATGTCCCTTCCAACTGCAGTTGAGCTATATGGGTTCCTAACCCAGTCAAGGCAATTAGTGGAAAGTGAAGGGAAATAACATGACAACTTCTGCTCAAGACATTCCAGATGTTTACATATTGTCTCACACAGTGCAACACTGTTGACACTTCTGGGTATGTGGGAACATTTCAACGTTGGCACTTTCCACATGTTGTTTCCAGAGCAACACCTTTGAACGAAATCCCTGTATTTTATCTGTGCTTGTGAGCAGGTTTTCATTTCGGCCTTGCATTCGTGTGTTCAGGTCATTCACATGTTGGAATATATCTGCCAGATATGCTAGTCTTGCACACCACTTGTCATTTGAGAGCAACTTGGCGTCATCGTTCTTCTCATTTGCCAAAAACACTTTAAGTTCCTCCCGCAGCTCATACACACGAGCCAAAACTTTGCCACGGGATAGCCACCGGACCTCCGTGTGAAGCAATAACAATTTATTCATCTGGGTCGGAATTTTCTTCAGGACCCAGGTCAGATTGAGTACTTTTTCTTTTCAAATAGTTATCCATCGTTATTACCTGCTCTGTCGCACTCGAAGCATGACTGTGGACATGACTGTGGACATCTGGGTCACGCTACCGGAATGCATAGTCATGCTTTGTACTGATACACTGCCCCCTGTCGAAAGAGCATTTAATTATTTTGCCTGTCACTATACGCCGCTCACTTAGCGCCATATAGTGACAGGCAAAACAATCAGGTGAAATTGTATAGTCTTCCACGGCACACCTGATGATTGGCCACGGCACACTTGTTGGCCGCGGAACAGCGGTTGGGAATCACTGCTTTAAAAGTTGAAAACGCACAGTGGATAGGTAACAATGAAGTGAAGTGACGTCACCGCACCATAATTCAATGTCTAATATTTTAAAACGGAAGCAGCACAAACCAGCACAAACGATTAAGACTATTTAGCTGACATTATTATTATTATTATTATTATTATTATTATTATTATTATTATCATATAATGCATTTAATCACCTACAGTGCAACATCCTAGCAGTAATTTATCCTCTTTGTAAAGAGACTGTGGTAAATTTAGTAGGTAAATTTTCACATATTCAGATTTCTGTCTTCAGTTGCTTCAGAACAGTAGCTCAAAAAGGTTAAAACATGTCAATTATTGTTCAGCTGAACCAAAACAATCAGCTACAAGTTATTTATTTTTCTAGTAATTGATGCTGTTTAAAAATCCAGAGAAAGTGTGCATTTACATTTATGCCATTTAGCAGATGCCCTTATCCAGAGCAACTTATCAATACGTCTCAATACGTCACAGACCAGGAATACCATCAGACTCAACACTCTGTTGGCGGGTAATATGGGAAGAAAAAAGTTTGAAAAAGTTCAAATTTAAGTACTTTATGAAGAGGTAGGTCTTTAGATGTGGTCTGAAGACTGCTAGTGACTCAGCTGTACAGAAATCTAGGGGAAGTTCATTCCACCACCTAGGTGCCAGAACATGGTAGAGTCTTCATGCATGTTTTCCTTGCACCTTGAGAGATGGTGGGACCAGTCAAGCAGTACTAGAGGATTGGAGGGAGCATGGTGCAGTGTCGGGTGTGAAAAGTGCTTTGAGGTAAGTGGGAGCTGGTCCATTTTTGGTTTTGTAGGCAAGCATCAGTATTTTAAATCTGATGTGGCTACAGTCAGTTACAGGAATCCAGTGGAGGGAGCATAGCGGGTGGCTGTGGCTCAGGTGGTAGAGCGGGTTGTCCGCTAATCGGTTGGTGTTTGATTCCCGGCCCACGTGACTCCACATACCGAAGTGTCCTTGGGCAACACACTGAACCACAAGTTGCTCCCAATGGCAAGTTAGTGCCTTGCATGGCAGCTCTGCTACCATTGGTGTGTGTGTGTGTGTGTGTGTGTGTGTGTGTGTGTGTGTGTGTGTGTGTGTGTGTGTGTGTGTGTGTAAATGGGTGAAAGTGTGTGGGCTATATAAGTGCACCATTTAGCATAGCAATGGGGTGGTGTGGGAGAACTTAGGAAGGTTGAAAACAAAACATTTCTTAAAAATATCTGCGCTAATGGTTTCTATTAACCATAAAAATGATTGCATACTGGTGGAGAAAATGTTTAATGGAAACTATTTTCTTTCAGAAAAGTCAAGAACTCTTCTCTTTGACAGACAGATACACACACATCACCAGCAGGGGGCAGTAAGAGTCTGAGACACTCCAATAATGGGTGACTAATAGTAATAATAATAATACTCCTCTGAATGCTTTTCCCTGTTGTATATTTCACTAAAATGATTGAATTTTCTTATTTTTAATTGTTATTTATGTTGACTCTTGACCTTTGACCTTTTTGAAATAAAGTCTAATTATATCTGGTGAATCAACCCTACATTACTTTTTGCTACTTCTTTTTTCCAGTGTGTCATAGAACTATCTTATTTTTAACAATACAGGGGAAGTGTCCGATTCATTGCCATGGGAGTCACTTGAAGAGGTATTAAGAGGACACATCATCTCATATGAATCAAGCTTGAAAAAACAAAGGAAAGCACGCCTGTCAGTAATTGAAGCTTGTCTTACTCAACTCGAATAATTACATGTGGACTCCACGGACCCTGATGTGATCAAAAACGTTACAGCATTAAAAATAGAGTACAATTCAATTCTTTCCAACCAAGTTAATAATACACTATTGAAAACAAAACATAAGCAATTTGAGCTAGATAAATAATCACAATTTATAATGCATAGAGGCACTAGATAAGGGTGCCCATTTTCACCCCTGCTCTTTGCCATCGTTATAAAACCACTTGCACCCGCTATAAGAAATAACCCAATTATTTTATCTCCCAATATAGGCCAATTAGACCACCACATATGTCTCTATGCTGACAACATTATTCTTTACCTTGTTGATCCAGAACGGTCCATCCCACCCCTATTAGATTTACTGAAGATTTTTGGAAAGTTTTCTGGTTACTGGCAAAAGAGTGAATTCATGCCCGTAACTAACAATATTGATCCAGGCTTCATACAAAACTTACCTTTTAAAATTTCAGCAGATAGTTTGAAATATCTGGGTGTCAATATACCAAAAAATGCATATAACATCTATCCATCTGTTCATTTTCTATACCGTTTATCCTACAGGGTTCCTACAGGGAACCTTGAGCCTATCCCCGTGCCCCTAATTTGATTTCACATTTTATTGATGTCTTTACCAGTTAGCTCAACATGCAACCCCAATTCCAAAAAAATTGGGACGCTGTGTAAAATGTATAAAACAGAATGCAATATTTGCAACTATAAACCCACATGTTATTACATGAACATAAACATGTTTAAACTGAGAAATGTACTTTTAAGAAAAAAATAAGGTCATTTTGAATTTGATGGCCGCAACACATCTCAAAAAAGTTGTGATGGTGGCAACAAACGGCTGTAAAAGTAAGTGTTACTAAAAAGAAACAGCTGGAGGGACATTTTGTAACTAATTTGGTTAATTGACAACAGGTCAGTAACATGATTGGGTATAAAAAAGAGTATCTTAGAGAGGCAGAGTTTCTCAGAAATAAAGATGGGCAGAGGTTCACCAATCTGTGAACAACTGTCTCTACAAATTGTGTAACAATTTTAGAATAATGATCCTCAACGTAAAATTGCAAAGACTTCAGCGCCAGTACATAATATCATCAAAAGATTCAAAGAATCTGGAGACCCTTGTCTTTCCTGTGTCTTAAATTTATTCCAACAAATCTCTGTGCGCAAGGAACAAGGGTGAAAATCAATATTGCATGCCCATAATCTTCAGGTCCTCAGGCAGCACTGCATTAAAAACAGGCATGATTCTGTAATGGAAATCACTACATGGGCTCAGAAACACCTCCAGGACTCATTGTCTGTGAACCCATTTCATCATGCCATCCACAAATGCTGGTTAAAGCTCTATCATGCCAAGAAAAAGCCACATGTGAACATGATCCCGATACTCTGCCGTCTTCTCTTATCGTCACGATCCCGATACTCTTACGTACATCGTAAGCATTTCACATTAAATCTGTTTAATCTCTAAGGAGCTGCAGGTGCACACACACTCCAGATTCAAACATGCTACTTTTACCACATCATTTACATCCATGTTGATCGCTACACCATGATATACATGAACAAGGGTTTGTTTAATGTTCTTTTATTTGACTTATCTTTGTATATGATGTGTTAATACACTGTGTACACTGCAGGGAGGGTTGAGTCTGTCTTGCTGCACTGAGCGAATTGGGCATTGGCAAATGAGCTGGCTATATGTTGCCAAATCTAAGGTGACCCAGCGCAGTGCAGCCGGAAGGCATTTGATACCAAGGGTTAGGGTTAGATATGAGGAAATATGAGCGTTAGGGTTAAGGGTTATGAGGAAATGAAAGCTGAAATTCTGATCTATCATCTCATATTTGTCTTTTGATCTCAAACCCAAATGTTTTCTACACAAAATTAGGTGTGCAGGTGATGTAAATGTTATGGCTGATCGGTATAATTTAAACCTAATAATAGGCACCTGATGGCGCTGTTGTCCACATAATAACTCTTGTCTCTTTTCTGAACTCATGTACGCATTCAGGGCCTGTTCACTAGATAAACTGATTTAGTTGTTAGTTTGGAGGACGCATGCAACGTTTTAAAAATCATTTTCACCGAACTTATTAAGAATAAATGATGCTTTAAAGCCTTAGGACATAATAGAGCCTGCCGTTTCAGACAAGTGCTTGGTTTTGGTACTGTCCTGTGAACTGACTGGGGTGTGTATGTGTTGTGTACTGTTTCCCACTGTTACATATTTGAAGAAGAAGTGACATTTATGTAATGAGAGATGCTGAGGAAAGATAATGAAAACTGAATAAATTTGATTTGATAAACTGAGCCATTAAAAGCAAAAAAAATTTTTGTAAAGAATGGACACACACACACACACACCACACACACATTGAATTTTTTTGTGTGTGTGTGTGTGTGTGTGTGTGTGTGTGTGTGATTTATATCTTAGTGAGGACCAAATGTCCCGACAAGGGAAATGAAAAACAAAACAAAAACAAAGCAGAAAGGGTTTAGGTCCCTGCTCTCTCTCTCTCTCTCTCTCTCTTGTTAACATTATTGGTCCTTAATGGTATCCACTAGACCTCACATGCCACTAACAGAAGGCACCAAATTACCAGTAGAGACCCACCGGGACCATTACAGTGTATTACATTATAACCATTACAAATTATTTGAGGGATTCTATTATTATTCCAGTAGGGGGGTCACTGAGGTTCAGGTAGTATTAAATTACCATTAATTATTATATCTGCCTATAGAAGGTCCTCACAACGATAGTTAGACGTGTGTGTGTGTGTGTGTGTGTGTGTGTGTGGTGTGCGTGTGTGCGCGTGTGTGCGCGTGGTACGTAAGTAAAGTGTAAGCCGGTCGAATGGGTTGTGTATCCCTCGTTTGGTGCCATAGTTACTGTTAGCAGCTACACGCTGTGTGTGTGTGTGTGTGTGTGTGTTGCGTAAGGATTTGCACAATGAAATCAGAGTGATTACAAATACTCGGTTATTTTTTTATAATAATAATAATAATAATAATAATAATCATCATCATCATCTCTCGGGTGTTGTGGATGTTTAAGGAGCAGTGACGCTGCAGCGTGCCAACGCCTTGCAGGTAAATGTTCCATGTATTAAGTTGCGTTATGTTCGAGGAACCGCTCCGCTCTGAACGCAGATAGCGTTGCTAAGTAACTAGCCGGTCGGTCGGTCGGTGTATGTGTAACCAGCGGAGTCCTCCGGTAAATTGTATCCCGGTGTGCGGCTTGGGCTCGCGCATGTCTGCGGCTAGCGAGACAGACAGCTGGCTCACTGCGCACGATATTCAGGCTTTTATCAGAAATATTGGCACGCTTTTATATAAGCCGACACACGCCTGCTTGTTGATTAGTGTGTTTACCAACAGTGTATCTATGTCAGGTCTGAACATGATCGCGACTGTTACATTGTTTCATCTTCAGCTGCGCTACGCATTATCCAGTGCCCTTGTTCTGTGCATCTGCATCTAAAACGCCGGCTAAACTGTTCTGCTAGCTAGGAGGAGAAGGAACAGTCCAGACAGTAAGGGTACTGAGGTTAGGAGTAGGGAGCTTGCTTGTGGTTTAGAGCACCTCCATCTGACAGGGACAGAGATTAGATCATATTAGATGTTTCCTTGGTTTTGAGTAGGAAACGAGTCTCCAGAATGCACCTGTCAAACCTCTGTCTGGTGATTTACACACACACACACACACACACACACACACACACACACACACACACACATGTGCATGCGTATGGCTTTTCCAATTTTCCCAAACGTGTAATAGGTTCCGTACTGTGTGTGTGTGTGTGTATAATATGTATGTGTAAATAAGGATATTGATGAAGATTTATGTCTCTCCAATCTTCTTGAGTGCTGTGTTAATAGCCCTTTCTGCTTTTAACGCGCGCCCATAATAAATAAATGATCGGAGGAAATCGAATCCCAGGCTGCTCCTGCACCGAGGATCTCGACAGGCCTACACCGACGAGGCCCTCGTCTTCACACTAATGCTCTCTGATTGTTTTGAGCGCTACGCGTAAAATGCTATTAATGTACTAGATTGTGACCTGTCTGCGATAGTGAAAAGGAGACTGTTGCTCACCCCTCTCCATCCCCTCCCTCCCCTCCCCTCTCCTCTCCTCTCCTTCTTCCCCATCTTCAGCATGTGATCTCAGTAATTGATGGTCAGAGCATGGGCTTCTCCATCAGCAGTATTTGTGAGGGTGAAGACTAAACCATTCTCATGATTGCGTGCTCGAGGATGTACTTAAGACTAGATTTGTTCATTTGGAATGTGGCAGAGAAATGTCTGGGGTTTTTTTTTTTTCTTCCCGTAATACACATTTTATCTTTTAATGAACACCAACATATATCGTGTGTACAAGCATTAACGCCCAAAACGTCCAAATCGGAATCCGGTGGGTTGTTCGCATTGACAGCAGGACTATGGGGTGAACTGACACCCGTTTTGTGTGTGTGTGTGTAGAGATGCGATGGTGTACGATCTCTCAGGTCTAAGCTGGTCATTCATGGGGGGACACATCCATTGCATCAGCCGTCTCTTTAATAATTGATACGAATGTTCGTTTATATAATGCCTTTTCCGAAGCCATAGAACGCGCTCTGTACACCAATACAAACCAACAACACGTATGCAGCTAAAACAAAATCAGGGAAGGTGCTAATGAGGAGTGTTTTCACATCACCTTCAAAGAGGAAAACTCCGCACCTGCTGTGCGTTTGCATAACTTTCAAACATCTTTGGTTAGACTTGGCTTTCAGAATGAACAACACTTTCTTTTTTTTTCTTTTTTTTTCCCGACTGCGTGCATATCTTCATAACCTGCTATAAAGAGTTAATAAGAGACTGGACTGATAACACTGAGCAAAAAAAAAAACCCAACAAAACCGAACTTTGCCCCCTCAAGGTGATCTCGGTTAGAGTGAGTAATGCCGACATGGGCGATGTGGTGAGATGAGAACCCGATTAGGCATTACGGATGAATGTCTGTTAGTTGTTCCTGTTGCTGTGTTCGAGTAGAATGTAAAGCACAGACAAGTTTGTTCTGCCTGGGAGTGGTGCCTATAAATAAATCATCTTTTTTTTTTTTATTGTCGTGCCTCAACAAGGATACAGACCTTGGTTTGTTTGGTTTTAGTAACTGTACAGCTACATATTTAGGTTGCACGTTAGATCGTATGGAGCAGGAGTCGTCTCACGGTCATTCAGCCAATCTAGTTTTTCACCATTGCGGCTTCTAAAGCAGATCGTCTGTTAAAGCTTGTTGCAGCCGATCACGTGCCTTCATTTAAACTGTTTAGCTGAAGGCAGCTCATCGGTTCAGGGACTAGTCACAGGGTTAGTGACGTTTTCTGAAGAATGGGAGAATGGGTTTTCATTCAAGTGGTAACGTAAAGCTCCACTACAAAAACAAAACACAACCATGTGGAATTGCTGTATTTATAGCCATGAACTAATCATAAAGAGTTCAGCTTTAAAAAGGTAACTGTTTTTACCAGTCAGTCATGTTAGCTGCTTGCGTGGATTTTTTTGTAAATAAGGAATTTTATGTCACGGGACCTTACAGTGCAGTTATATCCCGTTTCTGTGATGACATGAATGTGCGTACGTACTCCTCTTGTGGCCTGAAATGAGGCTTTTTTTATTCCCTCGAAATGTTCCATTGTTCAGCTTTTCCTAACAAGGTCGATTTATCAGAACGGTGAAAATATGCTCCTTAAAATGGATCAATAATTCATTTATGGTTTTGGTGACCTCTTGACCTTTTGTCTCCATTTCAGCCATGAGACATTCTGTCAAGTTTTTACGCAAGTGTTAAAGTTACCGACGTTGCTTTTTTTTCCCCCTTTATATAAATAACTACATGAAAACCTGTAGGACAATATAATAATCCTCTTAACATGCGTCACTTGACATTGCACTTTCTTTTATTGTGTTTCAGAGGTTCTACAGAAGTCTTGTGTGGATGTGCTGACAAACTGTGGCGTTTGAATTATTTATCAGTTTATTTAGTTCAAACTGATGTTGGCTATTGTTGAATCGTGACACCAGTTTGCTCATTTATACCTCTACATGACATGACGTGTAGCGGTATAATCATAATGTGGTATTTTTCCATTGGACATTTTATTTTGTGCCTCACTCTGAGACTCTCGGGCCGGTTCCAGTTGAACTCTAGTGCAGTTCAATTGCAGTGAGCAAGCAGTTCTACACTGAATAGTCACAACTACAGGAAACAAACTCAGCATGTTGTGTATTTTGGGCTGAGGCAGCATTTTTTTTTGTTTTAAATACAATACATCTAAGCTGCTAAACTGATCCATTGAGCCAAAGGACCGATCTGTAGACCTGTTCTGGATAATTAACACTGGATACAATAGACACATTGTTTAAAACCAGCTATTTATATAGTTATACTACAATTCATATAGCAGTCGCTCCATGTTCTTTGTGTTTGAGTGATTGTGTTGATTTCCATACATACTTGGCATCCCCATTGCTGTATTTCTTTTCGCTGTATGAGTTTTCAGACCTCACTGCCCCTCAGCCAATGTTTTTTTTTGTTTGTTTGTTTGTTTTTTTGTTTAATTATGTAAAGTGTGATAATAAACCAAGCAGCCAACTAAACAAATGGTATGAAAAGCAACAATGAACTCCCGGTAGGCTTGTGTGATATTACATTGCCACCAAATCAAGTGACAGTACCTCTGATTATATTCTATTAGTATGTTATATTCTAGTACGCAGAGTGAGAGTGTGCGTAGTACAAGGTATCCGTCTAAAATACACCAACGGAGCAGTCTTTTTTTCTCTCCAATGAAATGAGAGATGAACCCACCGAAATATTCATCTGGAATGATTTATGCAGGTGTCTTGAGCTCGCTGATAATGACTGACTCTATATGGAAGCCCCGCCCTTCCCTCAATCTCAAAATATCAGCTAACAGTAGACAAGTATGTATTTAACATCGGTGAACTATATTATGGATGCCTCTGAAACGTTTCGTCCAAACTGGTCAAAACAAACTTTGTTTTAAGGTCAAGTTCTGCTTGTTATGTTATTACACTCTCCCTTACTCTCCTTAAAACTGAAACGTTAAAATGCTCATTCTCTTGTCTCGTTTTAGGCTATTGGTTCTGGATGATTAAATCGTGATCATAAATCCTGAGCAGGAAAAAATCTATACCACACATGCCTAACGTTTGACGCAACATAATACAAATGCAGAAATAAACAAACAAAAATGAAAGCATCACAAACAGCCTAAAGTTGTTAACTCCAAGTTAACTTTGGTGTTAATGTATAGAGGACAGTGGGGTTGTGCTAAAAACCTTGGCTGAGTTTCAACAGAGTTTTTCTGTTTGCAACCTAAAGAAAGTTTCCAAATTCACAGAGGTGCATGATTCTAGCTGGTTCTAGCTGACTAATTAGCACCAGCATCAATAGCTATTGTACTAGTATTATCCAAAAGATGTCTGTTGTGTGAGGCACTTGTCAGTTTGAATTAAGAGTGTGGACAGAACAGCTTTATTTTTGCTTTGTCACCCTGTCAGAGCAGTCCCATGTTCCGTGTTGCCCAGTAACATAATTAGTTAAAAGTGGTAGCTAGCATACAGTTGCAATCAAAATTATTCAACCCCCATTGCAAATCAGGATTATTGTCAACATTTACAGACTTTCAGCTGTTTGCAGTGAACAAATCAAACAAAAGCAATTCAAATAGTTCAACACAATGAATGCTTCAAGTTGTTTCCACAAATTTAACTGAAAATGCAACTTATAATTATTTCTCCAATTTGAAAATTATTCAAGCCCCTGAATAGAATCCCTCACTACAGCACAAATGTGCAAAACAGGGGTTGTCTTAAGCACACCTGATACAACTAATAAAGGGCTTCATTAGCTGCACCAAGTGTGCTTGAGCTTGAACACATAAAATACCTGAACGGGCTAGGGAAAATAGAAGTACCTGGACGGGGCAGAAAAAGGAAGCTATCAACGGCTGCAATCAGTTTTGTGAGAAGGCAGGTTGTGAAAAACCCTCCAGTGATTGCAAAATACCTGCAGCAAAACTTGGTGGCAGCAGGCACTGAGGTTTCAGTGAGTACAGTAAGCCACATACTAAACACAGGAGGTTTCCATGCCAGAACTCCAAGATGTACACCACTACTGACCCAAAAGCACAAGAAAAGTCGCTCAAAATCGTATAAATTAGCCACAGAAATTTTAGGATTCTGTTTTGTGGAGCAATGAAACAAAAAAATGGAACTTTTTGGCATGATGGATCAGCGGTAGTGTCTGGAGGAAGAAGAATGAAGAAAACACTGTCCACAAACATGGTGGTGGCTCGGTGGTGCTCCGGGGCTGCTTTACATTTTCTGGCACTGAAACCTGTAGCATGTGGAAGGCGAAATGGATTCATTTAGGGCTGCAACTAATGATTATTTTCATAATCGGTTAGTTGGCCGATTATTTTTTAGATTAATCAGACGGTGACGGGGCAGACTTTCAGTACCATTTTTGTTGTTTTTTTATTTAAAATAAAATCCTCAAACTGAGTGTTACAAATATAAAAGTCAGACTAAAACTTTACACAACTCTTTGTCCAAAACAGGAAAGAACCTAACACACACACACACACACACACACACACACACACACACCCAGAATATATATCATTAATTTAGGACTGTAGTTTATTTCAGTTTTTCTTTTGTGCATCCATAAAAATATAATGCATAAATACTTTTATGGATACTTAATATAAAATGTGCCCTGCCTTAGAGGGGACTCTTCTTCCTCAACCACGTGACGATTTCATCTGATGGTGACTGAGGTGATGTTGGGAATAAAAGGTAAAGCTGACAGAAAGTAAACTGAAGAAAGTCATTGTCTGTGAATCTGGGCATTTGCTAATGCTAGCGTGTATGACATCGCGGCGCCGTCTACCTAGAAGCGGCTTATAATTCCGGTTAGTAAAAGAAAACCGCTAGTGATATATTTGAGATGATATTGCCTTTCTAAAATTCACACACTAAATAGTAGAGTACACAGTGCATAGTGTACAGTACTTGGGACACAATTTTAGTATTTACGCTGAAGCATGTTTTCTGAACAGAAGTAACGTAATGAGTAGACATGCCTCGTGCCGCACGCAGACCAACTGATCAAGAATGAAAGTCTTTGACAATGATTTTCATAATCGATTATTATAGAATTTATCGATTAGTTGTTGCAGCTTTAGATTCATTGAAGTGTCAAGAAATCCTAGGAGAAAATGGCATGCCATCTGTGAGGAAGCTGAAGCTTGGGCATCATTGGACCTTCCAACAGGACAATGATTCCAAGCGTACCTAAAATTCCACCAAGGCTTGGTTGCAGAAGAAGTCCTGGATGATTGTACAGGGCCATCACAGTCACCTGATTTGAACCCCATAGAAAATCTCTGATGGGATTTGAAGAAGGCGGTTGCAGCACGCAAAACCCAAGAATATTACTGAACTGGAGGCCATTGCTCGTGAGGAATGGGCTAAGGTTCATCAGGAAAGCTGCCAGAAGCTTTTGTCTGGCTATGCATCTCATTTTCAGTAGGTCATAACTGCAAAAGGGTACTCTACTAAGTACTAAAGATGCTTTTCATGAGAAAGTTGAATAATTGTGAGACTGGAGAAGTCATAATAAGTTGCATTTTCAATTGAATTTGTGGAAAGCACTTTTTGAGGAATGCTTTGTGGAAAGCATTCATTGTGTAGAACTAGTTCAATTTCTTCATTGCAAACAGCTGAATATATTTAATGTTGACAGTAAACCTGATTTGCAGCAATGGGGGTTGAATACCTTTTGATTGCAATTGTACATGGCGAGCCAGCATAATCTGATTCTGTTTAGCCCTTATCGGCCATTGAAAACAGGATTTACAGTCACTGTTTTTTGAGGCAATAGTTGTGTTTAACGGAGTTGTCCTATGGTTACTGACCTTGGCGAACCCCATGATTTTTTGTGTTTAATAAATAAGATAATTGGTTTGTATGTGATGTACAGAAACGTGACGCTTAAATAACCAAACGATGGTAGCATATAGTTCAAATGTAAATGAATGATTCTGTTGGAGTGGCCGACTTTTGGGTTTGACAGTGACAATATTGCAGCTTTGCGCTGCACTTTGTTAGCATAATCCGTGTAGGGCTTAGTTTGAATCTAATCTATGTGAAGCCTGATATGGTGCATTTGACATGTTATGCGTACTGAGATGTTTTTCAGCTCATCGAGGTTGTAAAGAGTGGTTATTTGAGTTAGCGTCGCCTACGTGGCAGCTGGAAGCAATCTGTCTATTCGCCTCTGACCTCTCTCATCAAAAAGGCGTTTTTGACCACAGACCTGCCGCTCACTGGATGCTTATTTTTTCACACCATTCTGTATGAACTCTAGAGACTGTTTTGTGTGTGTGTGTGTGTGTGTGTGTGTGTGAGAGACAATCACAGATCAGCCGTTTCTGAAATACTCAAACCAGTCCATCTGATACCAACATCCATGCCACAGTCAGAACACTGAGATCTAACTTTTCTCCATTCTGATGTTTGTGTATGTTAACATTAGTTGATGATTAGTTTAATTAGTTTAATTAGTTTAGTTTAACATTAGTTTAATATTATGTCGAATATGAACATGGACTGGACTGCAGAATAGGCATGAATTTGTTTATTTTGTAACAGTTTTTAGGTTTATACACTCAGCTGAAAGGGGCACGGTTTCTTAGTGGTTAACACGTTTTCCTCGCACCTCTGGGGTTGGGGGTTTTAATCCCAGCGTATCCCCCGAGTTCCCTGGGATAGGCTCCTGGCTTCCCATGACGTTTTGTAGGATAAGCAGTATGGAAAATGTATGGGTGGATGGACATTCAGCTGGTTGCTTATAAATCCAAACATTTCTGAAGATTGTAGATAAATATCAGTCCATCAACGGATGTCTTATTATTTGCACTAGCGTTAGCATGAAGTCGACCCATTCACTGACATGTGGTATGGGTCTGCTAGTATTTTTTATTAATAGTGCTAGAGTCTTTGACTTTTGCTAAATAGATTATTTTAGATAAATACAGTGGAGATTCAGGAGTCAGGAGATTGGCCAGGCCATGTAAGGCCTTTTATGAGTGATTTTGGCTCTATGTTTGGAATGAAATGTCAATCTTCTCCCTAGATTCAGTTTCTTGGCCAGTAAGATTAAATTCTTCTCAAACATGTACCAGTACATTTTGCTCCATTCATGCCTCCTTCGATGATGTAATGCCCTAGTACCTTTTCCAGAGAAGCAGCTACATGTCATGATGCTTCCACCCTCATGCTTCACAGTGGGTATGGTGTTCTTATAATCATACATACAACCCTTCTTTCTCCAAACATGACGAATTTAATTATTGCCAAAGATCTGTTTTGTTTTCGTCGCCTGATTTGTTCAGATGGTTTAAGACGCACATCTCTGTGCTTGTTTTTAGCAGGGGAGTTTTTGTGTACAGTGTAGTAATGTAGATGATTGTTTTGCAGTCCGTTGCTTATTTTTCTCTCGGTAACTGTTGTTTCGGCTGCTTTCAGTTCTTCTTCTCTTATTTTCCTTATGAGAGCGTGTGTGATGTCTCGCTGGCTTAATGTTTAGTTGTAGTTCCATGAACTTTCCACCTGCCTGTTATCACACCAGTTATTCTAACCGGGGTGTTTAAGGTCTTTGCTATCGTTCTGTACACTCTTCCCAACCCCCCACCCACACTGGACTGTTGTTTAATAACGTTGTTTCTGTGAACGTTAGGAAGCTCCTTCACCTTCACCATGATTGCTACCTGTTGTGTGAAATCTTCCCAAACAATGGCAAACAAAGTCTTTTATATCTTTTCATATCTTTTTTTTTTTTTTTTTTGCTAGAACTTTAAAGCATATCTTTGTATATTGCTTACGAATACGTAGGTTTTTTGTTCATATTTACAAGTACAACATCAAAACACATTGTGTGTAAATTTGAATTGTACATATACACTTAGAAGTATATTAAATAACAAAAACTGAATACGTATTTCTCCTCACTGTATATGAGTAGACAAATCTGGGTACTTTTTATTCACACAGTAATCTAGACAGATGGCAACACTTGGTATGGTGGTAAAGTGTCTTGTCTGTTAACACGCACAGCTGCGGTGTCAGGGGTGGGACTGGCACTTGGGCTACGGCAAGCCCGTCGCCACGGTAACCGTTCTGACAGACAGTGGGCCACGCTATTCTCAAAAGCAGGCAAACCAGCTGGGGTTTTCTTTGTATTAATGCAACAGTAAAAGACTCTTAGTCATTGACTCGGAGATTAACCTTTGGAATGTGTGTATGGGTGTGATATGTTAGGAATGTGTGCATGGGGAAGTCCTGCATTACTCCTACATGCTGCTTTACTGTTAAACGTTGATGGTATGACAACTACTGTGTAGCTTTTATTATTTGTTAAATATTTATCAGAGTTCTGCTACCCTGTTGCTGTTCAGATATTGAATGACGTTTGTGTGTGTGTGTGTGTGGGGGGGGGGGTATTATTATGAGTGTATGAATTACCTCAGTAACTGGTAGCTTACTTTATGTCTGATTTTCTGTTTATTCCTTTGTCTTTAGGTAGTGAGAAAGCCAGAGAGTGACATCACATCGTTTACTGGAGCGTTCCTTCTGCACTACTGAGACATGTCTGAAGGATTACACACGCATTCTTCAGAATGGTACACGTTTTGCTGTTTAAGAGTTTGGAAGTGTGGTACTTTAATCAAATCTAAATGTACACCTTTCCTTAGCTATACATGTGATCATAAAATGGTTAGAGACCATTTATTGCTTTGCCTCAACTCCGTCCATCAGGGAAAGGGATCTGCATCTGATATGCTCATACCGGTCCGTTCTTCCCCCCCAATATAACCTGCGACTACCATGTTCGGGAATAATCCATCACCCAAACAATATCCGGTGACCGGTGGTCCTGAGTTGGTTCTTTTTCTCTGATGGAGCTGGTAGAGTGGAGCTGATGAAGTACATGGCAACAGATGGGATGCAGTCAGTAACTGTACACCTATATTGTAACTCTATCTGATAAAATGGTTAATGAGTGTAGCTACACGGCAAGTGAAAATAAAACGGCTAAAAGTGGTTTCCCAGTTCATGTTTTGCATCGTCTTATCCATAAAGAGTCCAGCAAGTTTTTTTTCCCTGTTGTTTAAACACCATCTGTGTCACCAGCGTAATCGACTGTTTAGGCCATTTTCATGAAATTAAATTCACTGGAGTTGCTCTTTAAACGTATAATTGACCTGAACTGTTTCAAATCTTCAGGTTTTAGTATCTTTCCGAAACGTTTTAGTCGTTTTCCTAACGCAAATTTCTCTTCATGCCTAGATGAGTATATTATGACCCTGAGACAATGGCCAGCGAACCCCTCGAAGGTTTCCACGAGGTGAACCTGGCATCACCCACCACCCCGGACTTGCACGGCGTCAACGAGCCACACGCTCCGAAGCCCAGCGCACCACCCAGTACACTGTACCGTACACACTCCCTGACCTCTAACCCCTGTCCTCCTAATGCTCTCTATGTCGACCAGTTACCCACCCAGCCAGTTTACCCTGCTCCCAGAGACCTGGACAACGATGAGCCGCACAATGGCAGGTAATAATGAGGAGCTGGTTAGTGCTTACGTTTACAGAATTCTGTATTTTACCGGGGAAGTTTCTCTGAAGTTACATTTATACCTTTGTCCCTCAGATTCAAAAATGCTTGGTCAGATACAAAGAATCAAGAAACAATATTTTAAATAAATTAATTTAATATAATTAGAACTACTACTTTGATTTTATTAAATTATGTTCAATGGTTTTAAACCCAGTGGGCACATAGTGTTTATGGTGTGTTTTCCGGATTTTGGAATTGAGAGATTTTTTTTCCCTAAAATAAATCATTATAATCAATGTATTGTACTTATGACTATATATGTGAAAAAGACATGCTTTATTTGATAAAAAAATTAAACAAATGCTGGGGTGAAAAAAGCAGCTATTTAGAATGTTGCTGTTCATCAGCAGACAGAAAATGCCAACTAACAAATCGGTTAAAAAGCATTTTGCTGTGTCTTATGTTTGCCACAAGATGTCCAATACAACTCCTTGATTCCTCTTTCCTCAAACTCTCCTGTGTCTATATTTAACATTCCATTAGTAACAGCTTATAGGAACGGACGTTATTACAGAACGTTATGTTGTATTTTATGCCTCGAAAATGCAACATGTTGAATGATAATACACATACCCTGTGTGGCCAAAAGTATGTGGACACCTGACCCTCACACTCAAATGTAATTCTTCCCGTAAATGTTGCCACAAAATTGGAAGCACAAAGTTGTATAGAATGTCTTTGTATGTTGTAGCGTTGCCGTTTCCCTTCACTGGAACTAAGAGACCCAAACCTGTTCCAGCATCACAATGTCCTTGCACACAAAGTGAGCTCCATGACGAGGTTAGAGTAGAAGAACTTTAGTTTCCTGCACAGAGCCCTGACATCAACCCCACTGAACACTTTTGAGATGAACTGGAACACCGACTGCACCCCAGACCTCCTCACCTAGTACCTCACTTCACTAACGCTCTTGTAGCTGAATGATCACAAATCCCCATACCCACGCTCCATATTCTAGTGGAAAGCCTTCCCAGAAGTGTCACGTTATGTTCAACAAGCACATACGAGTGTGATGGTCAGGTGTCCACAAACTTTTGGCCATGTAGGGTGTCCGTGTGTTGTGGTATCATGTGGCATGTTTCTGTTAGCAGCGCTTACGTCAGTAAGAAATAAAACCTGTCAGGATGGTTTGATGCGCCCTGATACAAAGCAGAACAATAACTATTTTATCATTGAAAAATTACGTCCTTTGTATCTATTTACAATTGCATTTAATTTTGCATAATGTCTGTGAAACAAGTTGGTTATCACTTAAGTTATAAAAGGTTGCTCCCACACCAGCACACCCCCCCTTAAAGGTAATGCTTTGTGGATTATGTAGATCATCTATATTACGTCTCACTGAGAAATAGCTGTTACTATAGAAATGATAATGTATTAAAATGAGTGCGTTAATAAAGAAAATAAACCTTTGAATGTGATTTGAATGCCGGAAATTCAATCAATACCTTCTGATCAGATTGGTGAACAGCACTGTTGTGTACTGCGTTGTGTACTCATGGTGATTAACATGGTGATTTCTCCAACACAATATGCAAATAAAATTGGCGTCGGCCAGCTGTGAACATGGCAGGAGTAGAATCATGAGAGCTTGTTCTATTGTACAGCGCTGTACTTACTTGTCCTTTGCCAACAAAGTGGTGGTTTTCATTGCTGTGTCTTAGGAGGTGACATGAACAACGACATGCTTTATTTGCAGCAATTATGGAGTCCTCTCTTTTCCCCCCAGGAATAAGAAAAATAATAATGTGATGCCGTTTCCTGTGGGTGGATCGTAATTGCACACTGATGTGAACACATTGTCCAAATTGTATTTAACTGCAGCCAGAGATCTGATCACTATGCAAGCCAGACTATCTGTGGAGGTGGTCAGCCTGTTTTTTTTTTTTTTTTTAATGTGGTTAAATGCCATTTTGGCTTTTTATTCATCTTATCCAGGTTTTAAAAGGCGGTCTTAGACATGGCTTACAAATTTTTCATGGTCAAAATTAATAGAGCATTCTGCAAATGAATTAATCTCCCCATTTATGGCATTTGGAAGATGACCTTATCCAGAGTGACTTTCATTTATACGGGGTGGCTGTGGCTCAGGTGGTTGAGTGGGTTGTCCGCTAATCCACCAATCGTAGGATTGGCTGTCCGATTCCTGGCCCACATGACTCAAACGTCGAAGTGTCCTTGGGCAAGACACTGAACCCAGTTGCGTTCTCGGTTGGCAAGTTAGCGCCTTGCATGGCAGCTCTGCTACCATTGGTGTGTGAGTGTGTGAATGTTGAATGGAGACAGTGTATATAGCGCTTTTGGATAAAAGCGCTATATGGCGCAGCATTACCATTTTTGAGGGTTGAGCAGTTGACGGTTAAGGCCTTGTTCATGGGCCCAGGAGGGCAGCCTTTGGCGGTGTTGGAATTGAACTCATGACATTCCGATCAGAAGTCCAATATCTTAACTCAACTTCATTAACTGCATGCTGTGCTTTATGGGATGCTTTTCTGCTCATCGTGGGTGTAAAGAGTGGTTATTTGAGTTATTGTAGCTTTCCTGTCAGCTCGTACCATTCTCTTCTGACCTCTTTCATCGACAAGGCATTTCTGCCCACAGAACTGCTGCTCACTGAGTGTTTTTTGTTTTTCTACACCGTTCTGTGTAAACTCCAGAGACTGTTGTGTGTGACAATCCCAGGAGATCGGCGGGTTTTTGAAATGCTCAAACCAGCCTATTTGACACTGACAACAATGTCACAGAAATGACATCCCCCTCTACCCATGCTGATGTTAACGTGAACATTATTTGACGCTCTTGACCTGTATTTGCATGATTTTATGAATTGTGCTGCTGCCACATGATTGGCTGATTGGATAATGCCACGAATGTGCAGGTGTACATGTGTTCCTAATAAAGTTGTCGGTAAGCGTATGTCGGGAAATACTTCTAAAAAACACTTACATCTCCCCAAACTTAACACGCTGTTTCTACATTAATAATCCCTCTTTTCCCCTTACTCTTTAAAACAACCAACATAAATTTTTTTTGATTGCAGCCCACTAATCGGTCCATCATGCTGATTATTAAGTTGCATGAACACCGTGTTTCTTTGTTTCCACAGTTTGCCTGGACTGGAGGGCTCAGCCTCACAGGAGGGAGGGCCAGGTGATGGGAGTGCCTTATTGGGCGAAGAGGGAGAGGATCCCTTGAGCCTGAGCACAGACAGCCTATCACGACTCAGAAGCCCTTCTGTGATGGAAGTCAGAGAAAAAAGGATACGAGAGGCTGAAGGAAGAGCTCGCCAAAGCCCAGAGGGTGAGGGATTAGTTAAATCCACGTCATTATCCCTGTAACAGTAAACATCCTCTCATTGCAGTTTATTTCCATAACCTTACACTACAGTATTAAAAGCACTGCTTTTATCTCTAGTAATGATATAAAATAATATTCCATCAGATAAAATTACACAGTAGTCACTAATATGCAATAATAAGACGTGTTTGATTGAAAACAGCAGCAGTCAGTAACGCTCCGCCACATGGCTTCAGGTTCTTCAGTTCGACCCTGATCTCAGGTTAATGTCCATGTGGGTTTCATCAGGGTTCTGCAGTTTCGTCCGTTGAGTACACCCAAATTTCCTCTAGCTATGAATGAGTGTGCGAATGTGTATGTGTAAGCAAATGTCCCTCCTCACTATCAGTGTTCCCGGATAGGCTCCAGATCTAATTGCGGTTTACACAAAGTATGTGACAGCACAGCAAGGTTTACCAAATAAATGGATATATGGATACATTTCTGTTACATACACCTGTTTCTTATTCCATGTAAATAAGAATTTGGTTGTAAAATAACGGATAAGTTATCGTGATAAGCGCAAACACTTCATCTATGCACTTTTCTGTTAAATGTAGACAGTGTTTGCACTTTCACCAAATTTAGCTCAGAGTTCTGGCTCAGTAACAGTTTTCTTGGTATGTTTGTTTTCCTGGAGACTCAGATTACAGTGAGACGGTTGTAGACACAGGATGCTGCGGATAAAAAATACTTTTATTGTTAATTGGGTGATTTAATGTTTCAGAGTAAAGTCATCTTTACTATGTGTGTGCATGTTAGGGTTCATGCCGTTTACTGCTTTGAAGAGAAAAACGTTTTCGTTTGTTCAAGCGCAAACACTAGTGTCAAGTGTCTATTTAGTAATGAGAACATAGGAATTGTGTGTGGAAAAAACTCAGGTTCGAAGAGCTGTTCAGTAAAGACAGAAGCGGCCCCCTAGCCACCATATTTTCCAGCCCAGCTCTCTTAATCTTAGCAAACGAAAATAAATCAGAATTCAATAAAGTCAGATTTAATTCGATCCATTTTTACTAATTTCAAACTTAATCTTAAACATAATCATATTCTATTAGTAGATAGTTTTGCAAATTTTAGCGTGTAGTTCTAGAAAGAAGCTAAATGGTCTGCTAATAGAATAAAATATTGGAAACGTTGAAAGTTCTAGAAACAGGTCTACTAATCTTATACTTGGTTTATTGTAATCTTTATTATTAAATACTGGGTACATTTGATTACATTCGAGATATCTTCACTAGCTAAGATGTTTTGGGGTATATTTTTGCAGTGGAAGCTATGGTAACTGCTGCTACTTAGAGATGGTGCTGTGTGTGTGTGTTTCCACATGTGTGTGTTGATGATGGATTTATGTATTATAATGTAAAGGCTCTTTCTTGATTATAGTGCAACAGATATCAGAATGTTAAAAAGTCTGCTGAAGAAATGAACAGAGAAATGGAGAGGTCAGGAAGACTACAGTTTGGTGTAAATATCTGACGCCAATACCAATTCTAGGCTAGTGATTCAGCACTTACATATATGAAATACATGACCTTTTGTATTCAGACTGCCCAATGCCCACCTTATTCCTGTATATATATTGTTCTTATTTGTTGTTATTGTGTTTCATTATAGTACATATGGCCAGGTGGTTATATCATCTTGTTATTTTTTTATTTTTCTTTAATCAGTGTTTTGATCTACATTATTTTTTTCCTTCTCCTTCTTACTCTCTATCTATTTATTCTCCCTATGTGGCATCAACGTGTCCAAGACATAGCTCTTGGCTTTTTTTCTTATTCCCGGACTTTGGCTACCACACAATGTACAGCATTGTTTTACTCACAGTAAGCCCTAATCCCCAAAGATTTTATGAGTAGAGCCATTTTGGATGTAGGGCAGGTATTAACATGTAGGAAGGTCAAGAAGGATTTTTAAACCCTGTCTGCCCCTCAGCATGATGGTGGAGAATGTGATATCACTGGTAAGCTGAAAGCATAATACTCGTGGAGACAGATGGTATAGAGCGAGGTTGTCTTATGTGTTTCACTGAGACTCTGGCTACTAGGAACACAGTCTAGTGCAAACCCTAACATTGAAGTGGCTTTGTGTTATTCTGTGTGTTGAGAAGCCATTAAATGTGCTGAGGGGGGATCTGTGTCACACTCCACTCATCCTCTATCAGTTAATACCCTAGAAAGGATACAATATAGAATATGTCCTATAAGCTTTTAGGAGTAAACTTGAAGTTTTCTGTAACTCAGACTGCCACAGGAGTAGCCATTATTTTTAATTGTATAAAGGTCGTAATTTACTTCACCCTCCAGTCTGAAAACAGACTCTTGGTACTTTCATGGCTACGGTTGAGGCCAACAGTTAAGTAAACCTAGTTCTAAAGATAAAACTTCGTTTTTAAAAACTCCACCTAGTTTCATGTTGCCATACATTTCTACTGGCGAATCAACTGGGGCATCTACTTTATTCACATTAGAGATCGTTAATAGCAGTTTTACAGATTTATTTCAGATTTAATTCCAGTAGGTTTACATACACCAGTTGATTCTCTTTAAACAGTCTGGAAGATTCCAGAAATTGATGTAATGACATTTTGAGAAACTTCTGATTGGGTTACTCACATAATGGGTAATTACTTAGTAGTTAAACAACCTTCTGTGGCTGTATTTAAGGGCCTACTTAGAGGCAGTGACTTTTTTACCCATGATAACAACGGAAAATATAAGCAGCTCCAAAGACATCAGAAAAAAATTTTGGACCTCCATTGGTCTAGTTCCTCCTTAGAGAAATTCCCCAACCAACTAAAGGTACCATGAGCATCTGTACAACAACTGTATGCAAATATAAAAATCTCGGGACCACACAGACGGTTCAGAAGGATGTCACCAATTAACTTCCAGAATTTTGGTCCAAAAGGTGTCACTGAACCCCAAGACTCAAGCAACAATAATGTAACTGTTGAAGATTTGAAAGTTTTCACCGTGTCGGCAACCACCATTAAGAGTCCTACATCATCATGGGCTGAAAGCACTAAATAAAGCACAAGTACTTGCTCACAAGACATGTAGTTCTTGTTCACCATTTCTGCCAACACCTGACAGAATAGATTATAGCCTAGTTCAGCTTCCACCACCATATAATACACCAATCTGATTTTGTTCATCATAA